>LUCM01006281.1:80286-97086 GCA_008360955.1 Fasciolopsis buskii
TGATTATGATTAATGATGATTGACGATGATTGATGATGGCTGATGATGATGGACTGGGATGGATGAGGAAAGCTGATGAAGATTGGTGACGAGCGATGAGGATCGAAAATGATTGACGAGGTTTGATATTGATTGATCATTATTGATATTGACTCCTGATGATTGATGATGATTCATGATGTTTGATGACGATTGATTATGGTTGATGAGGATTGATTTGGAATGATGAGGATTGATGATGCTTGATCAGAATTGATGACGACTGATGACGATTGATTATTATTGATGAGGATTGCTGATGGCTACTGATGATGGTCGATAATGGGTGATGATGCTTCATTAGGATTGATGAGGATTGATGATGACCTAAGATGACCGTGGATGATTGATGATGATTAATGAGGATTGATAAGGATTGATGAGCATTGATGCGGAATGATGATGATTGATATTGGTTGATGACGATTGATGATGATCGATAATGGCTGATGATGTTTGACTAGGATTGATGACGACTGATGAGCATTGATGAGGATTCATTAGGATTAATTAGGATTGATCGGATTGGTGTTAACTGATAATGATTGATGAGGATTGATGAAGATTGATGAAGATTCCTAAGGTTTGAAAATGAAAGATGAGGATTGATGAGGATTGAAGATAATTATTGATGGTTGATGAGGATTTATGTTGATTGAAGCGGGTTGATCAGGATTGAAAATGATCGATGATGACTGATGATGAACGATGATGTTTGATGAGGATTGATTAGGATTGATGAATTTTTATGAGGATTGATATGGATTGATAATGATTGATTAAGATTGATTTTGATTAGTGAGCACTGAGAATGATTGTTAGTTTGTGATGAAAGACGATGATGAATGATGGGGATTCATGAGGACTGAAGAACATTGAACAGGATTGATGTTGATTGACGATGATTGACGATGACTGATGAAGCTTTATTATGATTGAAAATGATTGATGATGATGGATGATGATTCATAAGGTTCGATGAGTTTTGATGATGATTGATGAGGATCAATTAGTATTGATGAGGATTGATGAGGATTGATGATCATTGATGAGGATTGATGATGTTTGATGATGAATGACGAGAGTTGATTTTGATTGAAGAGGAAGTATGTGTATTGATTCAGTTTGATGATGACCGAATAAGTCTTATGATGATTGAAGATGAGTGATGACGATTGATGCGGGATGATGTTGGTTGATATTAGTTGATGATTATTTATGATGACTGATGATGATTGATGATGACTTTTGATGGATGATGATGATTGAAAATGATTGATGAAGGCTGATGATGATTGATGAGGACTAATAAGGATTGATGATGATTGAAGTTGACTGATGATATTTGATAAGCAATGATGACGAGCGATGAGGAACGAAAATATTTGACGAGGATTATTGATGATCGTTGAGGATTGATTAGGATTTTTAAAGATTGATTAGCACTGATAAAGCTTGACGATGTCTGATGATGATTGAATATGACTCCTGATGATTAATGAAGATTGATGATGATTGATGAGGACTGATGACCAATGATGATTGATAATGGGTAATGATAATTGATTAGGATCGATGAGGATTGATGATGACTGATGACGATTGAGGATGATTGATGATGTTTGATGAAGAATGATGCGGATTGATAAGGGTTGAAGATGACTGACATTGGTTGATGATGATTGATGAGGATTGATGATGATTGCTGATAATTTATTATGATATACGACGATTGATGCGGAGTGATGAGGATTGATTATGACTGATGTTGATTGATGACGATTGATGAGGACTGATGAAGGCAGATGATGATTTATGAGGATTGACAAAGATTGACGAGGATTGAAGAGGAAGGATAATGTTTGATAAGGATTGTTGACAAGCGATGAGGAATGAAAAAGTTTGACAAGCACTGATAAGGACTGATGAAGATTGATAATGATTATTGAAGATTGAAGATGATGAGGATGATTGATGATGATGATGATTGATTAAGAATGATGATAATTGAGAATGATGAGGTTGGTGATTGATAATGAGGATGATTGATGATGATAACGATTGATGATGATGATGATTGATGATTATGAAGATGATTGATGATTAGGCTGGTGGTGTTGATGATTGATGATGATAATGATTATTGTTGATGATGAGGATTAATGATAATGCTGATAAATGATGATAATGATTGATGATGATGAATATTGATGATGATTATTGATTGATGACAATAAGGATTATTGATGATGATGATGGTGATTATTGAAGATAATGGTTGATAATGATGATTAATGCTGTTGATGGTGATTGATGACGTTGATGACGATTGATGACTTATGACGGTGATTGATGAAGAAGAGGGTTGATGATGATTATTGATGATGATGATGATGATGATTATGATGATGATAAAGGATGATAATGATGAGGATGATTGACGATGATGATGAGTTTTGATGAAAATAATTGACGTTGATGTTCATTATTGAATTATATGCAGATTGATGATGTCGAAGCTTGATCATAATGATGATTGAATATCATGATGATGATTGATGAATATAGTGATGATTGTTGATGAGGATTTATGATGATGATGATGACTGACGATGATAAAGTTGAATGATCATGATCAGGATTGACGATGAAAATGAGATTTGATTATAATGACGATGATTCATGGCGATGATGATGATGATGATGATGATGATTGTTGATGATGCTGATTGATGATGATGATGATGATTGATGATGATGATTATGACGATTAATGATGATGATGATGATTGATGATGATGATGATGATTGTTGATGATGATGTTGTTTGATTATGATCATGATTGATGATGATGATAATGATGATCCTGGTTGATGATGAGGACGATGATGATTGATGATGATGAGGAGGATCGGTGATGAGGATTTGTGATGATGATGATGATTGATGACAACGAAGATTGTTGATGATGATGATGGTGAATTTAGACGATGATAATGACGATTGATAATGATGATGTTTGATGTTGATGATGATTGATGATGATGATGATGATGAATGATGTTGATGATGAAGATTGATGATGATGATGAATGATGCTGATGATGATGAATTTTGACGATGGTTATGTAGATTGAATATGATGATGTTTGCTGATGATGAAGATTATTGATGAAGATGCTGATAATGATTGATGTTGATTAGGATGAATGATGATGATGATTGATGATGATGATGAGGATTGACGATGATGAAGATGATTGATGATGATGATGACGATTGAAACTGATGATGGTGATTTATGATGATGATGATGATTGATGATGAGGTTGATGATTCCTGATGAAGAAATTGACTGATATTGATGATGATTTTTGACGATTGTAATGGTTAATTATGATAATGATAATGATTATTGAAGATGATGATAATTGATGCTGTTGATGATGCTGTCTGATGAATGCAGCGATGAAGATGTTTGATGATGATGATGATGATGATTTATAATGATGAAGATGATTGAGGATGATGAGGATTGATGATGATGATGATTGCTGGAGATGATGAAGATGATTGATGAAAATGGTTATTGATAATGATGTTGTTGATGATGATGATGATTTTGATGAATTTTGATGATGATGGATGAAAATGAAAACGATGATTGATGATGATGATTATTGAAGATTATGACGATTGATGATGATGATTTTTGATGATGTTGATGAAAGATGATGATGATGATGATGATATTGATAAAGATGTTGATGATGATGACAATGAATGATGATGAAGCTGATGATTGATGATGTTGATGATTATTGTTTATGAGAATTGATAATGAAGATTGACGATGATGACGATGATGATGTATGATGATAAAGATGATGGCTGAAAATGATGAGCATTGATGATGATTTTGAAGGATGATGATGATGATGATGTTGATTTTGATGATGATGATGATTGATGATGAATATGATGATGATGATGATGATGATAATGACGATGATGATGGTAATGATTTATGATGATGATGATGATGATGATGATGATTAATTATTATGAGAATCGAGAATGATGTAGATTGGTGATGATGATGATTGTTGATGATTTTAATGAAGAAAATGATGATGATGATGATTTTTGATGATCATGATTATGTTTGATGATGATGATGTTGATGGTAATAATTTTGAAAGATGATGATGATGAAGTCGATTGATCTTCATGATGATGTCGATTGATGATGATAATGAAGATTGATGACAATTATGATGTTTATTGATGATGATGATGAGGATAATTGATGAAGATGTTGTCCATGGTTGAAGATGTTATTGATGATTGATGATGATTATGTTTGTTGATGTAGATGACGATTTATGCTGAGGATGATGTTTGGTGATGAGGAAGATTATTGATGTTGATTAGGACCATTGCAGATTATGAAGATACTGGATGATGTTGATTATGCTGACTGATGATAAAGATGATGAAGTTGATGGATGATCACGATTATTGATGTTGATGATGATGATTGATGATGATGATAATGATTGATGATAATGAGGAATGACGACGTTGCAGAGGATTGATGAATATGATGATGATCAATAATGATGATGAGGAATTATAATGATGATGATGATCGATGATGATGGTGATGGCAATGATGATGATGATGATAATGATTGAATAATATTATGAAGAATATTGATGATGATGATTTTGATTATTGTTGATGATGATGATGATTGATGATGATGATGATGATTGATGATAATGATGATTTTGATTGAATATGATGATGAATGCTGAGGATGATGATTTATGATAATGATGATGACTGATGGAGCTGATGATGGTGATTGATGTTGATGATGATGATATTTGATGAACATGAAGTTGATTGATAATGATGATGATAATGATTTATGATGATTATGATGATTGATGATGATGATAATTGATCATGTAGAGGACTTTTGATGATGATGATCATGATGATTGATGATGATTATTTTGGTGATGATTTTGATGGTGATAATTATTGATGATGATGATGATTGATAATGATTATGATGATGATGATATTTGATTATCTTGTACATCATTGATGATGATGATTATTAAAGATGACGATGATTGATGAAGATGATTAAAGTTGATGAGTATTGATGTTGCTTACGATTGAGCATGATGAAGAATGTTAATGATGATTGATGCTGATGATGATGATGTTTGATGAAGTTGATGCTGAATTATAATGATGATGACTAATGATGAATTGGATTGATGATGAAGAGGATGATGATTTATGATGAAGATGATGATGATGATGATAATGTTTGATGACGATGATGATGGATGAATACGATGATGATTGATGATGATGATGATTGATGATAATGCTGATGATTGACGATGATGAGGATTATTGATGATGATGATGCCGATATTTGATTATCTTGAAAATGACTGATGATGATGATGATGATGATGAATTTGATGATGATGATGATTGATGATGATGACATGGATTGATGATGATGATGATTGACGATGATGACATGGATTGATGATGATGATGATTGATGATGATGAATATTGATGATGATGATGATTGATGATTAGGAAGATTATTGGTGATGATGTAGTTGATGGTGATTGATGATGATGATGATTGTCGATGATGATGATTGCTGATGTTCTTGATGATGGCTGATGATGATAATTTATGATGTTTATAAAGAGGATGACGATTGATGATGAAGATCATTGATGATGATGATTGATGATGATGAATATTGATGATGATGATGACTGATGATTAAGAAGCATAATGGTGATGATGATGATGATGTTGACGATTGTTGATGATGATGATGATGATGAAGACGATGATGTTTGATGATGATGATGATGGATGAATAGGATGATGAATGATGATGATGATTGATGATAATGCTGATGATTGATGATGATGAGGAATATTGATGATGATAATGCTGATATTTGATTAACTTGAAGATGATTGATGAGGATGATGATGATGACGATGATTTTTGATGTTTGTAATGAGGACGATGATTGATGATGAAGATCTTTGATGATGATGATGATTTATATTTTTGAAAATGGATTATGATGAACATGAATTATAATGATTTTGATGATTGAAGATTATGAAGATTGATGATGTTGAAGATTGCTGGTGATTGATTTGTTGATGATGATGACAATGATTTACGATGATGATGATTATTGACGATGAAAATTATGGTTGATGTTGATGATTAGTTATGAACATGATGATGATGATTGATGATTGATGATGATGATGATGTTTGATGACGATGAGGATGGATGTATACGATGATGATGATGATCATGATTGATGATAATTCTGATGATTGATGATGATGATGCTGATATTTGATTATCTTGAAGATGATTGATGATGATGATGATGATGAATTTGATGATGATGCTGATATTTGATTATCTTGAATTTGATTGATGATGATGATTATGATGATGATTTTTGATGATGATGATGATTGACGATGATGACATGGATTGATGATGATGATGATTGATGATGATGAATATTGATGATGATGATGACTGATGATTAAGAATAATAATGGTGATGTTGATGCTGATGTTGATTGATGATGATGTTTTTGATTGGTGATGATGATGCTTGTTGAAGATGATGATAGATGATGTTCATGATGATGGATGATGATGAAGATTATAATGATTGATGATGATAATGATGATTGATGATGATGATGATTGATGATGATGATGATGATTGATGATGAATGTGTTGATGATTGATGATGATGATGGAAATGATGGTTGATCATGATGAGGATTTTTGATAATGATGATCATGATGATTGATGATGATTATTTTGGTGATGGTTTTAATGGTAATAATTATTGATGATTATGATGAATGATGATGATAATGATGATTGATGATAATGCTCATGATTGATGATGATGAGGAATATTGATGATGATGATGATGCTGATATTTGATTATCTCGACGATGATTGATGATGATGATGATGATGACGATGATTTTTGATGAAGATGATGATTGACGATGATGACATGGATTGATGATGATGATGATTTATGTTGATGAATATTGATGACGATGATGAATAATGATTAAGAAGATTAATAGTGATGATGATGATGATGTTTGTTGATGATGATGTTGATGATTGATGATGATGATGCTTGTTGATGATAATGATTGATGATGTTCATGATGATGGATGATGATGATGATTTATGATGTTGATGATGAAGATGATGATTGATGATGAAGATCTTTGATGATGATGATGATGATTGAATTTTTGATAATGGATTATGATAAAGATGATGATTAATGATTTTGGTGATTGAAGATTATGAAGTTTGATGATGATGATGATTGCTGATGATGAATTTGTTGATGAGGATGACATTGATTTACAATGATGATGATGATTGACGATGAAGATTATGGTTGATGTTGATGAATATTTATGATGATGATGATGATAATTGATGATCGATTAGAATGCTGATGATTCTTGATGAAGATGATGATCTTGATGATCTCAAACAGGATTTACGGAGGTGATGATGATGAAGATGATTATGGTTGATGATATTGATGATGATTGTTGATAATGATGATGATTCTTGATGATAAGGATGATGATTGAATATATTGATGATTGATGATGATGGTTGATTATGATGATGATTGCGGATGATAAATATTGATGCTGATGAAAATAATGATAATGATGATTGATGATAATGACGATGATGATTTTGTGTGAGGATGAGGAATGTTTTTGATGATGATTGATGATGATTGATGATGATGATGCTGAATTATGATGATGATGATGATTAATGATGTTGAGGATGGATGATGATGATGATTACAATGATTGATGATGATGTTGAGGATTGATGGTGATGATGGTGATTGATGATGATGATGATGGTTGATGATGATGATGAGGATTGATGATGATGATGAGGATTGATGGTGATGATGATGATTGTTGATGATGATGATGATTGATGATAATGATAATGGTATTTGATGAACATTATAGTGATTATTGAGTACAATGATGATGATGATGATTGATGATGTTGATGATGATTGATGGTGATGAAGAAGATGATGGTTGATGACGATGAGGTATGTTTGTGATCATGATGTTTGATGATAATGATGATTGATGATAATAATGCTGATTTATGATACTGGTGATTATTATTGATGATGATTGATGATGATGTTTATGATTGATGCTGATGAATTTGATGATGATGATTGATGAGTGAGATGTTTGTAGATGAATATGATGATTGATGTTGATGATGATGATTGATCATGATGATAATTATTGTTGATGATGAAGATGCTGATTGATGATGATAATGATGATTGTTGATGATTTTGAAGATGTTTGTGTCTGACGTTGCTAATGACGATTGATGATGATGATGATGATTGATGATGATGAGGATGATGATTGAAGATGATTGATGAAGATGTTTATTGATGATGTGTATTGATGTTGATAATGATTGACGATGATGAAGATTATTGATGATGATTGATGATGATGATGATTGATGACGATGGAGATGATTGATGATGTGGATGATGAAATTTGAAGATCTTGAAGATGATTGATGATGTTGATGACGATAATGTTTGTTGATGATAATGATGATTGATGATGATAATGCTCATTGATGACGATAATGATGATTGATTATGACGTAGATTGATGACGATAGTGATTGATGATTATAAGTATTTTTGTTGAAGATGATTGATGATGAAGATTATTGATGATGATTGATGGTGATGATGATTGATGATGATGATGAGTGATGATGATGTTGATGATTGAATAAAATGATGATAATTTATGATGTTAATGCATGTTGATGTTAATTATTGATGATTTTCAATATGATGGATGATGATCACCTTTTAATTTGTTGAAGTTTGATGATGTCGATTGATGAAGAATACCATTGATGATGATGATGATAGATGATGGTGATAATTGAGGACGATGATGGAGATTGGTAATTAGGATTAAGGTTGATGATGATGATGATTTATGATGATGATGATGATGATTTATGATGATGATGATGATTGATGATGAGGATGATGAAATTTGATGATCTTGAAGATGATTGATGATGATGATGATGATTGATGATGATAATGCTCATTGATGATGATAATGGTGATTGGTGACAATGATTATTGACGATGATGATGATGAATAATGACGATGATGAAGGTTGATTATGATGCTGGATGCTGATGATGATTAATGATGATGAGGATTGATGATGATGATATTGATGATGATTGATGATGAAAATGACGATGATGATTGATGATGAAGATGAGTGATGATGATGGTGATGATTGATTATAATGATGATGATTGATGATGATGCATGCTGATGATTATAATTGATTTTCATGATGACGGATGATGATTACCTTTTATGATTTTGATGTTTGATGATGTTGATTGATGATGAAGACCATGGATGATGATGATAATTGATGATGGTGAAAAATGTTGAAGATGATGATGATTGATGATGATGATGAATGATTATGTTGGTAATGGATGATCATGTTGATGATGACTGATGATGTTTACGATTGATGATGATGACTTATGATGAAGATTATCCTTGATGATGATGATTATTTATGATGATGATGATGTTAATTGTTGATGATGACGATGATTGATAATGAAGATGATTGGTGATGATGATGATGATGATCGATTATAATAATGATGATTGATGATGATGTATTTGATTATTGATGTGGATAATGATGTTGACGATCGAAGATGTTGAGGATAATGTTTGCTGAGGCGGATGATGGTGATGAATTATGATGTTTATGATAATGATTGATAATGATGATAATGATGATTGATAAGAATGTTGATGATTGATGATGATCAAGATGATGTTGATTGAAGATGATGATGATGGTTTATGATGAATCACGTTGAAGATGATGATTGATGATGAGGATGATGATTCATCATGATGATGATATTTGAAGATGTTCATGTTTACTGGTGATGAGGTTTGTGATTGGTGATTATGATTGATTGATAATGATGATGATAATTGATGTTGGAGATGAGGATTGATGATGATTGATGATGATAATGATGATTCATTAAGATGATGGTGACTGATGATGATGAAAATGAAGTTTGATGATTGATGATACTGGAGATTGATAAAAAGGATGTCGAATATTGATGCTGATGATTGATGATGGAGAAGATTATTGACGATGATGATGATGATGATGATTGATGATGATGATGATGCTGATTGATGATGATTATGCATGTTGATCATGATGATTGATGATGTTCATGATGATGGATGATGATGATGATTTATGATGTTGATTATTGATGATGGTGATTGATGATGAAGATCATTGATGATGATGATGAATGATGATGGTGATAATTGATGAAGATGATGATGATTGATGATGATGATGATTTATTATGTTGTTTATGGATGACGAAAAAGATGATGACTGATGATGTTGATGATGATGGCGATGAAAATTGACGATGCTGATGATTCTTTGTGATGATGTTTATTGATGCATGATGTAGAGGATGAATTACGAGATGAATGATTACTGATGATGAAATATCGTTTGAGGAGCAATGAATAAATAACTGATGATGATGGATGAGAATTGATGGATTTGATGGTGAATCGATCGAGGATTCATGAAATTGTGCATTGATGATTAAAGTCAATTGATATGATGAAGATTTATCGCATTATAATGATAATGGATTGTTGATGATCATGTTGACCTTTTGATGAAGATGCGCTGATTGGCTGATGACGATGAGTGTTGATGAATCGTACGATAATAATGATAAGATGACGAAGATATCGATGATTGATTGCAATGACGTCTGGTTTGTGATGACTGATGGTAATAATGATCAATCATGATTGATGAATGTGGATTGAATGATGATGATGAATCAATTCTGGAAATGTTGATTAGGATGACGAATCACGATTGACGGAATGATTCACGAGGATGAATGATGATGTGGATATACGAAGATGATCATAATGATGATGGATTGTTGGTACAGATGGAATGAATGTTCACTTTGATGATGTTGATGTTTCGAAGATTATGTAATTGGATTGCATTGATAAGATGAAATTGATGTTGATGATGATGATTGATGATTGATAACCATATGTGATGAAGATGATATGATCGATACATTATGAATTTGATTATTATTCGATGATGGATTGAATGATGATGGAATAATGAAAAAGAATGATGATGAAGAGATGATGATTTGGATGATGATGATCCGACATGAATCCGATAGCTTAGGATGATAATCTAGCATGTAATTCGGCATGATGATGATCAATTGATGAAGGAACGGATGACTATGATGGCGATGATAATGTTGATGAAGATGATGGTGATGAAAATTGATGATTGATGATGACGGTGTTGATCGAATTTTATGAATATCATTGAATAAATTAATGATGATGATTTATGATGCTTCTGTTGATGACTGATGATGATGATGATGATTGATGATTGGATATGCATGTTGATGATGATGATCGGTGATGTTTCATGATGAAGGAGTGAAGATTTATCATACTGATGAGTTTCGGACTGCTGGGATTTGATGATTGAATGATCATCTGGTGATGAGATGTATGATGAGGGTGAAAATTGATGAAGATGATGATGATTGATGATGATGATGAAGTTTTATTGATGTTGTTTACTTGATGACGATAATGATGATGACTGGATGTTGTGGATCGATGATGATGATTGAAGTTTTGATGAGGATAACGATGTGTTGTGACGATTTTATTTGACTGGATGATGATGAATGAATTACGATTGAATGATGAAGGGACTGATGATGAAGCATTATGTTGAGGATGATGAATAATAATGATGAAATCGATGATGATGAAATTGATGAATTGATGGGTGATTGATCGATGCGATCAATGAAATTTGAGTGATTGGTGATAGGCTCGATTGATGATATGATGCACTTTAGCGAATTATAATGATTAATGATTTTGTGAGATCACAATGGTCTGGTTTTGAGAGGATTGCGTGATGATGAGACGAAGATGTGATGATGCGACGATACTAGATGATAATGATTGACCGAAGATGATGAGATTGATGGAATGATGCTGTTTTTTGATGATAATTGACTAATTGATCATCAATTGATGATGACTCGATTGCAATGATTGAATGATAATCAATTGGCATGTTGATTTATCGATGAGGAATGACGATGACGATCGAATTCGACCGAGGAATGATGCATGATTGATGAAATGACGACGATGATTCATAATATGATTGATGTTGAAGATGATTGATGTTCACTTTTGGCAATGATGTTGAATGTTTGAAGATTTTGATTGGTTGATGATAATATGGATTGATGTTGATGATGATGAATTGATGATGCATGACGTCAAGATTGAATGAAAGATGAATGATGATTAATGATTGATGGATTAATGGAATGATTGACCTTGATGATCCGATGATTAATGCAGAATTGATGAGATGCATGAGATAATTGATGTTGATCATTGCATGAATCATGTTGATGATAATGATGTTTGATGATGATGATCATTGATGAGGAAGATGACTATGAGCGATGACTAAGGTTTGCATGAAGATGATGGTGATGAAATTGATTGATGATTGCGACTGACGGTGTTGATTCGGATATTTGGATGAATACAATTGACTAAATTAATGATGGATAATTGTGAGTTGTGCTTGATGATTCGACTGAGTGATGATGATGATGATTGACATGATTGATGATGTGTGATTGAATGATGATCGATGAGATCGATTTGATGATGATCGATTGATCGACCATGGTGTTGATTGATAATGAAAGACTCAATTGATGATGGAGGAATGATGATTGTTGTGTGGTGGATAATTGATGAAAGATGATCGATGATTTTGATGCAAATGATGATGGTGATTATAGGTGTTCAATTGGATATGACGATTGATATATAATGGGATTGATGATCCAGGATGATGAGATGGTGATGATGACGATGATGATGATGGGATTCTGCATGTTGATGATGAATGGATTTGATGATGTCATGATGATGATGATGATGATGATAATGTTGAATTTCACTTGATGATGATGATGATGATATTTCATGATGTTGATTAATGAGAATTGGTGTAGTCTGATGTGTAGGGGAGAGAGTCATGTTGATCTCGATCGATGTTGATCGACTGAGATGGGTATATGTGAACTGAGAGATTTGTGATGATGCGAATGATGATGATTGATGATCTTTATTATGTTGTTCTTATGATGACGAAAGAAGATTGATTATATGACTGATGATCGTTGATTGGATTTTCTGGCGGGATGAATAATTGACGATTGCTGATCGATTGTCCTTGTAGGGGATGTGTTTTATTGTGATTTGAGACGATGAACTTACGATGATGACTTTGATGGACGGGACATGATGAAGATTATTTGTGAGGATGATGAATAATAATGATGCATGATTGATGATGAATTGATTCTGAATCTGGAGTTGGTGATGGAGTAGATCAGGTGGAGACTTTTGGTGAATTTGTATGATTAAGCAGATTGATGATGCGGATGGTATGATTAATCGATTATGGAATGATAATGATTGCGGTGATGAGTCAAGTTGATTTTTGATGGGATCTGATCTGATGTTGTGACGATTATATGTTCGATGATGAAATGAATTCATAATGAATGAATATTGTCTGAAGATGGATGTTCACATTTGATGATGTTTGATGGTGAAAGATTATGTATTGGTTGACTGATAATCGGATGATTGATGTTGATGAATGATGATTGATGTATGATGACCAGTATTGATGAATGATGAATGAGATAATGAATGATTTGATTATATGGATGATGAATTGATGATGCATCGAATTATGAAGATTGATGATGATGAGAATCCACGATGATTGATAACGATGTTTTGATGATGATGATCAATTGATGAAAGGAAAGATGACTTAAATGATGGCGGATGATAATCGTTGGGTGACCGAGGATGGTGATCGAATGATTGTGTGATTGGATGGGGCTTGATGAGCCGATTCATGATAAAATTTTTGTGATTGATGATAGGCTGATTTGGGATGACGAAAATGATGATTATCGATCTATAATGATTAATTGATTGTTTGATTGATCATGTTTGATTTCTGATGAGGATGCGACTATGATGATGACGTAGATCTGGTTTGATGATTCGAGGCGATAAGGAATTGATGATGATTGACGAAGATGATGATATGATGAAATGAATGATGTTTTGTGATGTACGAATTGATAATGATGCATTCAATGATTTGATGATTTGATTGATGATTGGATGATAATCATCTCTTGATCGAACGAATTGACGATGGATTCACCGACGATGGTGACTTGATTGATGCTGTTGAATGATTGTTATGATGATGTTTGAAACGAATTTCCTGTTTTTTTTGATGATTGGATTTTTAAATGATTATGATTGGGTTGATGAATACGATGATGGTTGATGATTGATGATGATTGATGATTCGATGAGAGTATTGATGTAAGATTGATGAATTGATTAACTGATGATTGATTTATATTGATGAATGATTGAAGATGAGAAAATGAAGATTGAACGATGGATGATGAGAATGCAAACTGATGGAAAGATATTCAAATGTTGATGATAATGATTGATTGTGAGATCGTCATACTGTTGACAATGATGCTTATGATGGCGATGTAAATCGATTGATGATGTTGCTGGTGATGAAATTGATGATTGTGATGACGGTGAGAATCGTTTTGATGAAGATCATTTGATGAAAATAATTATGTTGATTACTGATGTTCTGATGATGGGGAATTTTTGAGAAGGAAAACGTAAATGGAAAAAAAAAAAAAAAAATAATTGATGGGCGAAAAAAAAAAAAAATGGCGGAAAAAAAAATTATATTGACGAGAATGATGATGAATGCTGATCATGAATCGAATGATTGATCGAATGAATGAGCATTGCATGATCGATGATCCATCAATTATGACAATGAAGATGAATGATTGATGGAATACTGAATGATTGATGACGATGATTGAATTACATGACTGATGTTTCTGTTGATGTTGATTAATATGATTGTATGATGAATAATGTTATTTGATGTTGATGATATTGAGCATTTTTGATGGATGATGGATGAATTTTTTGATGATGATGATGCATGTTTGATGACGATGATTGATTATGTTCAATTGATGATGGATTGCGAAAATGTTTTATGAATGTTTATGATTGGATGTCATATAATTTGAATCGATTCTGATTGATAAATATGAGCATCTGATGAAGTATGATATGGATCTTCACATGACATTGATAATGATGATTGCATGATAATGAATTATGTAAATGGCAAATGGATTATTTAGATGATGATGAGTACATTGATGCTGATGAACAGTGACTGATATGAAAATTTATTGATGACATTTGGAGGATATGGTTGTCTGAAAATGATGATTGATTGATTGAATGATTGATGATTGCATGTTGCTGATGATGATTGATAATGGTCTATGAATGAAGGAGATGGATGACGATTTATTTGTGTTGATGAATTGATGAAGACTGATTGATGATATCATGACATGATTGAATGGATTTGATGGTGGTGATAAATGATTGAATATGATGATGATTGATCATGATGATTATCGATTATCTTGATAATGATAATGATGATGATGATGACTGATGATGTTGATGTTTGATGATGATGACACTGATTGATGAATGAATATTGATTGGTGATGATGTTAGTTGATATAAGTGAACTAAGATTTACGTAGACTGATTCATGGGTGATGAATGATGCAATATTTATGAATAATCGATGACGAGAACTGAATTGATGTGTTGATGAGTGATGATGTTGATTGAATGATTGATCTTGAGGGTTTGATGACGATAAAATGATGCTGATGAAGATGCTGAAGATGACTGAGATGATTCATGTTGATGATGAATATTCCATGATGATGAAGGATGATTCCATATGATGATGAATTTGAAAATTCTGGATGATGTGAATTGGTGATTGATGTCTGGATGGATTGATGATCTATGATTGATGATGATCCATGGAATGATTGATAATGATGGTGATTGAAGAATGGGGACCCGTATATCTCGATGAAGATGTGATGAGATAATTAAGAATTTGATGATGTTTGAGGAGATTGATGATGTGTGAAATTTGAAGATTGTTGATGAATAGAGATTGATGATCTAGGATGTTGATTGATGACGATGAATGATCATGTGCTGATTATGATGATCTGATCATGATGATGAGATGCACTATTGACATTGATGATTGATGATGATGACCCGATTAATGATTATGTTGAATTAACATCCGATGTCTGATGATGAATGAGTAATGATTGATCAGATGATGATGAATGAATGATGAATCCAGTGAGATGATTGATGATGATGAATTGATGATGTTATGAAA
>LUCM01006281.1:97111-110528 GCA_008360955.1 Fasciolopsis buskii
TGATGACGATGAATTACGATGATGATGATGACTGATGATGAAGATTATGTTTGAGGATGATGAATAATAATGATGATGATGATGATGATTGATGATTGATGGTGATGATGAGGATTCATGATAATTTTGGTGATTGATGATTAAGCTGATTGATGATGATGATGATTATCGATTATAATGATAATGATTGTTGATGATCATGTTGATTTTTGATGAGGATGCTGATTGATGATGACGATGATGTTGATGATCGACGATAATAATGATGATGATTGACGAAGATGATGATGATGATGAATGATGATGTTTGTGATGACGATTGATAATGATCATCATGATTGATGATGATTGATGATTGATGATAATCATTTTGATGACGATTGACGATGATTCACGACGATGGTGATGATTGATGCTGTTGATGATGATTGTTGATGATGATGTTGATTGTTGATGATGTGGATTTTAAATGATTATGATTGGTTGATGATAATGATGATTGTTGATGATGATGATGATTGATGATGATGATGAGTATTGATGAAGATTGATAATGATAACGATGATTGATTATATTGATGATGATTGAAGATGATGAAAATGAAGATTGACGATGATGATGATGATTGACGATGGTAATGATTCATGTTGATGATAATGATGATTGGTGATGATGATCAATGTTGAGCATGATGCTTATGATGGCGATGATAATGATGATGATGTTGCTGGTGATGAAATTTGATGATTGATGATGACGGTGATGATCGATTTTGATGAAGATCATTGATGAAAATAATTATGTTGATTACTGATGTTTCTGATGATGATTGATGATGATGATGATGATTGATGATTGACGAGAATGATGATGAATGCTGATCATGATGATGATTGATGATGATGATGAGCATTGATGATGATGATATGCAATTATGACAATGAAGATGATGATTGATGAATATGAAGATTGATGACGATGATGATTAATGATGATGTTTTGTTGATGTTGATAATGATTGATGATGAATAATGTTATTGATGTTGATGATGATGATGATTTTTGATGATGATGATGATTTTTGATGATGATGATGCATGTTGATGACGATGATTGATTATGTTCATGATGATGGATGACGAAAATGTTTTATGATGTTTATGATTGATGGTCATAATGATGATTGATGATAATGATGAGCATTGATGAGTATGATATGGATTTATGACATTGATAATGATGATTGATGATAATGAATTATGATGGCAATGATTATTTATGATGATGAGTATTGATGTTGATGATGATTGATGATGATGAAAATTATTGATGACGATTGGGAGGATGATGTTTGCTGAAAATGATGATGATTGATGATGATGATGATGCATGTTGATGATGATGATTGATAATGTCTATGATGAAGGATGATGATGACGATTTATTTTGTTGATGATTGATGAAGATGATTGATGATGATCATTGACGATGATGATGATTGATGGTGGTGATAAATGATGAATATGATGATGATTGATCATGATGATTATTGATTATCTTGATAATGGATAATGATGATGATGATGACTGATGATGTTGATGTTTGATGATGATGATAACTGATGATGATGAATATTGATGGTGATGATGTTTATTGATTATAATGACTAAGATTTACGTAGATGATCATGGTTGATGATGATGAATATTTATGATAATGATGACGATGATGATTGATGTTTGATGATGATGATGTTGATTGATGATGATCTTGAGGGTTGATGACGATAAAGATGATGCTGATTGAAGATGGTGAAGATGACTGATGATGATTCATGTTGATGATGAATATTCATGATGATGAGGATGATTCATATTGATGATGATATTTGAAAATGATGATGGTGATTGGTGATGATGTTGATGATTGATGATTATGATTGATTGATGATAATAATGATTGATAATGATGGTGATTGAAGATGGGGATGTATATCGATGAAGATTGATGATGATAATGAAGATTGATGATGTTGAGGATGATTGATGATGTTGAAATTGAAGATTGTTGATGAGGATAGAGATTGATGATTAGGATGTTTGATGATGACGATAATGATCATTGCTGATGATGATGATTGATCATGATGATGATGATGCATATGACATTGATGATGATGATGATGACGATTAATGATTATGTTGAATATCATCGATGTTGATGATGATGATGATGATGATCATGATGATGATGATGAATGATGATCATGATGATGATTGATGATGATGAGGATTGATGATGTTTGATGATGATGATGATGATTGATGATGAGGGTGAGGATGATTGATGATGATGATTATTGAAAATGATAATATTGATTGCTGATGTAGATTATGATTCATGTTGATGATGATGATTGTCGATGATGAAGATTAATGATGACGACAATGATTGATGATGATGATGATGATCATGATGATGATCATGATGATGATGATGATGATGATCATGATGATGATGATGATAATGGTGATTGTCGTTGAGGATGATTGATGGTAATGATGATGATTGATGATGACGATTTTTGATGATGATGATGATTGTTGATGATGATTGATGATGAACATCATGATTGTGGATGATGACGAATAATGATGATGTTGATTGATGATGATAATGATTGATAATGATGAAGATTATTTATAATTACGCTTGAGATTGAAGATGATGAATTATGATGATGATGACGATGACTAAAGATGATGAATATGATTCATGTTGAGGATGATGATTGATGTTAATGACGACGTTTGAAAACGATGGTGATCATTGATAATGAAGATAATGCTGATGATGATGATGATGATGGTTGTTGATGATGATGACTGAAGATGATGATGACGATGATGGTTGATGATGATCATCATAGTTGATGTTGATGATGAAGATGATTGATGAGCATGATGCTGATGATGATGATCGCTGAAGATGATGGTGATGAATAATGATGATAATTGATGATGATGATGATGATGAATGATGATGATGATGATAACTGATGATGATGATAATGATTGATGATGATGATGATGATTGTTGATGATGACGATGTTTGGAATGATGATGTTGATTGATGATGAAGATGATGATTGATGACGATGTTCATGACTGGTGTTTATTAGGATTGATGATGACGACGCTAATGATTGATGATTATTATGACGACAACTGATGATTTTGATGATGATTGCTGATGATGATCATTCATGATGATGGTGATGATGATTGATGATGATTATGTTGAAATTTGCAAATGATGATGTTTGATGATGAGGAGGATTTTGATGAAAATGGTGATGATGATTGATGATGATTGATGATGATTGATGATGATGATGATGTTTGATGCTGATGATGATTGATGAATAAAATGATTGATGATGATGATGATGTTGATGATGATGACGATTTGAAATGATGATAATGATTGATGATGATGATGAAGTTTGATGATCATGATGATGATGATTAATTATGATGAGGATGATTGATTTTGTGGAAGATGCTTGATGATGGTGATGATGATTTATGATGATTGATGATGTCTGATGATGATTGATGCTGAGAATAATGTTTGATGATAACCGATGATGAATATGATGACTGACGATGATGATGATGTAGAATGATAATGATTATGCTGATGATGATTATGATTGATGATGATGATGATGATGATGGACGATGAAGTTAATTGATGATTTATAATGATGATGAATAATGATGATGATGTTTTTTGATGTTGAACACATTTGCTGATGTTGATGATGCTGAGGTCTTATTATACTGATGTTGATGATTGATGAACATTAAGATTGATATTGATTATGATGATTGATTATGATGATGATCATTGATGATGGTGATGATTGATAATGATGAGGAAGCTAGATGATTAAGATGACGATAGATGATAATGATGATGAATAATAATGGAGATGATTGATGTTGAAGATGATGATCGTTTATGAGGATGATGAGTATTGATGATGATTTTCATGATTGATGATGATGATTGATAATATTATTATTACTGCTGATTTTGATGATGATGATGATGGTGATTGATGGTGATGATGATGACGATGATAATGAATATGATGATGATGATGATGATGATGATGATTGATAATGATGACGATGATTGATGATGATGATGATGATGATGTTGTTGATTAATGATGATGATGAGGTTTATGACGATAAATAATTTTAAAGATGATGATGATTGATCATGATTTTGAATGATTATGATAATAATAATGATTGATAATGATGATGAAGAATGGTTGCGATGATGTGATTGATTATGTTGATTATGATGATAGATGATGATGAAGATAATTAATGTTGATGATTAAGATAGGTGATGATGATGATGGTTGATGATGATAATGAGTGATGTCAATGATGATTGATGATGATGAAAATTGATGATGATGATGACGATTGTTATTGATAATAATTATGATTGATGATGACGATAATTATTGATGATGATTGCTGATGATGAGAGTTGTTGATGATGATGACGATTGATGAGGATGAAGATGAAAATGGTGATGATGATGATGATGATGATGATGATGATGATGATGATGACGATGATGATGATGATGAGGAGGAGGATGATGATGATGATGATGATGATAATGATGATGATGATTATGATGATGATGATGATGATGATGGATGATGATGGTGAAAATGAATGATGTTGTCGATAACGATGAATGATGATGATGATGATTGATGATGATATTGATGATGATTGATGATGATGATGAAATTGATGACGATTAGTGATCATGACAATGATGATGATGATGATTGATGATTATGATAATGTTGATTGATGTTTGATAATGATGATTGATGACGTTGTTTATGATGATGATTAATGTGTATGATAATAATGATGGCTGATGCTGTTGATGATGAGTTTGAAAATGATAATGATGATTGATGATGATGTTTAAAATGGTTGATGATGATGATGATTGTTGATGATTGTGAGGATTGATGATGATGACGATGAGTAATGATTGATGATGATGATTGATGATGTTGATGATGGTGATTGATGAAGGATTTTGATGTTGACGTTGATTGTGATTGATGATGATCATGAACATGACTGTTGAGAATGATGATGATAACTAATAATGATGATGATAACGATGATTGATGAATATGATGAGAGATGATGATGATTGATCATTATGTTAGTGATTGATGATGACGATGACTGATGATGACGATGAGTGATTTTGATGACAATGATGATTGATGATAATTGATGATGATGATTGATTATGATGAATATGATGTTTAATGATGATGATGATGAATGTTGAAGATGATGATTATGATTGATAATATCGATGATGATTGTTAATGATGATGTTGATGATGAGTGATGAATAGGATGATGATAATGATGATGATGATGATTGATGATGATGATTGATGATGGTGAACATGATGACAAATGAGGATGTTCAAAATGATTGATGATGATGATGATGAATATTGATCATGATAATGATGATTGATGATGAGGATGATTCATGATGATGATGATGTTGTTGATGAAAACTGATGATGATGTTGATTTTTGAAGACGATTATGATTGATGTTGAAGATGATGATGATTCATAATGAGGAGTATTATGATGAATGATGATGATGACGAATATGATAATTGATGATAATGATGATGATGCTTGATGATGATGATATTGATTGATGATGAAGATGAAGGTTGATGATCATGAGACTGATTGATGTTTATGAGGATGTTAATGATAATGATAATGATAATGATGATGACGATGATTAATAGTGATGATAAATATTGATGATGATGTTGTTGACGTTTATTGACGATAATGATGACGATGTTTGATGATGATGATAATGATGATTTTCGATGATGACAATGGAGATGATGGAGAAGATGATGATTGATGATGATTGTTGATGATGATGCTCATGAGGGTTTTTGATTTTGAGAATCATTGATGAATATGATGATTGATATTCATGATGATTATTGAAAATGAGAATGTTGAATGATGATGATCGATGTTGATTATTTATGATGTTTTTAATGATTGATGATTAGGATGATGATGAAAAAGATGATGATGGTTGATGATATTCTTTTTATAAATGATGATGATTATGATGATGATGATTGATGATGATGAGGATGAATGTTGACGATGTCGATGATTAATGATGGAAATGATGATTAATTATGATAAATTTGAATGATGATGATGATGATGATGATCATGATGACATTGATGATGATCGATGATGAAGATGATTTTGATGAATAATGATGATGATGGTGAATGATGATGATTGTTGATGATACCGATGGTGATGATTGAAGATTATGATGACGATTGATGATGAAGATGATGATGAAAATGATGATGATGGCTGATGATATTAATTTTGATTGACGATGATGATGATTATGATGAAGATGATTGATGATGATGAATATTATGATATTGATGATGGTCGATAATGAAGATGATGTTGATGAATAATGATGATGATGGTGAATGATGTTGATTGATGATGATGATGGTGATGATTGATGATGCTGATGCAGAGGAAGCTGATGATTGATGAATGACAATTATGATGATGTTTGATGATATTGATGAAAATGATTGATGATGATAATAAGGATGACGATGATCATTGATGGTTAACGTAATTGATTATAATGATGTTGATGATGAAGATGATGATGGTTGATGATGATGATGATGATGATTGATAATGATGATGCTTGATGATGAAGATGATTGATGATCATGATGATTGATAATGATGATGATGATTGATGAAGATGATGATGATGATGATGATGATGATGATGATTGATGATGATCGAGATAATTACTGATGATGATAATGATGATTGATGATGATGATGATTGATGATGAAGTTTTTGAATGATGATTATGATCTTGATTGGTAATGATTATGATGATTGGTGATGAAGTTTACGGTGATAAATGACGATTATTAGGATGACGATGATGATGATGATGATGATGACTGATGATGATGAGGATGAATGATGAAGATGTCGATGATTAATGATGAAAATGATGCTTGTTTATGATAAATTTGAATGATGTTGATGATGACGATGATTATGATGATATTGATGATGATCGATGATGAAGATGATGTTGATGATTAATGATGATGATTGTGAATGATGATGATTGATGATGCTGATGCAGAGGAAGCTGATGATTGATGAATGATAATTATGATGATGTTTGATGATCTTGATGATAATGTTCGATGATGATAATAATGATGAAGATGATCATTGATGGTTAACGTGATTGATGGTAATGATTTTGATGAGGAACATGATGATGGTTGATAATGATGATGAGGATGATTGAAAATGATGATGCTTGATGATGATGATGATTGATGAGGATGATGATTGATATTGATGATTATGATTGTTGAAGATGATGATGATGATGATGATGATGATGAGTGCTGATGACGTTTTTTATCGAGGATTATGATCTTGATTGATTGTGATTATGATGATTGATTATGATGTTTACGGTGATAAATGACGAGGAATAAGATGATGATGATGATGATGATGATGATGATGATGATGATGATAATTGAAGACTGGTAATGATGATGATGATGAATAATGAGGATGATGATAATGATTGATTGTGCTATGAATGATGATGATGCTGATTGATGCTGTTGGTTACTGATGATAATGATGATGATGATTGATGATGATGATGCTGATAATGATGATTGATGATAATGTTGAATATTGATGCAGAAAATGATGATTGATGATGATGATGATGATGATGAATGCTGATGATGCTCATGATGAGGATTGATGATGATGATGATGATGATTGATGATGATGATGATGAATAATGATGATGATGAAGATTGATGATGTTGATGATGGTGATGATGGATGCTGATGATGCTCATGATGATGATTGATAATGATGATGATGATTTATGATGATGATGATGATGATTGATGACGATGATTGATGATGATAATGATGATTGATGATGGTGATGATTGATGGTGATAATGATGGTTATTGATGAGGATGATAATGATTGATGAGGAGGATGTTTGATGCTGATGATGATTGATGATGGTAATGATGATGAAGTTGATTGATGATAATGAGGACGATTGAAGATGATGATCGGTGATGGTGATGTTGATGAGGATGAATGATGATGATGATGATGATTGATAATGAAAATGTTGATGATTGATGATGATGAGTACGATTGATGATGATGATGATAACGATTGATGATGATGATGATGATGACGATTGATGATGATGCTGATGATAATGATGTTGTTTGATAATGATGATGACAATGATGATTTATGATGACAATGATTGATGAAGATGATGATGAAAATGATGATGATGAAGACGACGATGATGATGATGATTATGATGTTGGTGATGATGATGATGATGATGATGAGGATGATGTTGATGATGATGATAAAGATGATGATGATGATGATGATGATGATGATTTGGATGATGATGATTTGGATGATGATGATGATGATGATGATGATAATGATGATGAAGATTTTGATGATGATGATGATGATAATTATGATGATGGTGATGATTGATGATGTTAATGATGATTATTGATGATGATGATAATGATTGATGAGGAGGATGTTTGATGCTGATGATGATTGATGATGGTAATGATGATGAAGTTTATTAATGATAATGAGGACGATTGATGATGATGACTGATGATGGTGATTTTGATGATGATGAATAATGATGATGATGATGATTGATAATGAAAATTTTGATGATTGATGATGATGAGTACGTTTGATGATGATGATAATAACAATTGATGATGGAGATGATGATATTGATTGATGATGATGATGAGGATTGATAATGATGATAAAGATATCTTTCGATGATGATGATGATTATTATTGATGATTAATGTTTGATTATTTACAGTGATCGCCAATGATGTCGATCATTGATGATTGATGATTGAAGATGAAGATGATGAAGATTGTTGATGATTATAATTATTGATGATGATGATGATGTCTCAATATGATGATTATTGACGATGATCATGATGATTTATGATGATGATGATCATGATTAATGATGATTATGTTTGATGATGATAATAATTAACGATTAGTAATGATGAAGATGATGATGATTGAAAAGAATGATGAAGATTTTTGATGCTAATGATAATGATTTATGATAATGATAATGATGATTGCTCTTGATGATGATGAATTTGTTTGATGATAATGATGATGTTTAATGATGATGATGATGATTCATGTTGAAAATAATGATGATTGATGATGATGATGACGATGATGATTGATGAAGATTTTAATGAATAATGATAATGATGTAGAAGATTTATCATGATGGTAAAGATGAGGATGTTTTTTCATGATGATATTGATTGATGATGATGTTGTTGATACTGATTAATGATGATAATGATGCTTGATGCTGATGATGATCATCGTTGAAGATGATGATGATAATGATGTAGGATGATGGTGATAAATATAACCATGGATGATAATGATGATGATTGATGATAAAATTATTGGTGATAATGATGATGATGATAATGATGATGAAGAATGATAATGATGATGATGAATGATGATAATGTTGACGATAATTGGTGATGTTGATGTTGATGTCTGACGAAGAGTGATGATGGTGGTGATGAATGATAATTATAATGATGATGATAGATGATGAAGATAAAGTTGATGGATGATTATGATAATGATGATTGATGATGATAATGATGAAGATTGATGAGGATAATGATGATGATTGATGATTATAATGATTGATGATTATGATGCTGATTGATGATGATTGATGACGATGATGATTGATGATGATGAAGATTGATGACGATCATGATTGATGATGATGATGATGATTGATAATGATGAAGATGATAATGATGATCGATGATAATGTTGTTGATGAATGTTGATGATGGTGATGATGATGATGACGATGATTGATGATGATAATGATGAAGATTGACGAGTTTAATGATGTTGATTGATGACGATGCTGAATGTTAAATGATGATGAAGATGATGATGATTGATGATGACGTCGATGAATGATGCTGCTGCTGATGATGATGAATAATGATGATGATGATGAATGATGTTGATAATGATGATTGGTGATGATTGATGTGGAAGTTATTGAAAATAATGATGATGATGATGTTTGATGATGATAATGATAATTGATGTCAAAATCGATGATGATGATGATGATAATGATGAGGATTGATGAGGATGATGATGATGCTGATGAAATATAATGATTAACGATGAATATAATGATGAATTTTGATGATGATGATGATCATTGGTGGCGAAATTGATGACGTTTAATGTTGATGTGATTGACGAAATTGATAATGAAGACGAAGATAAATTTTGATGATGATAATGATGATTATTGTTGAATAATGTTTGATTATTCACAGTGATCGCCAATTATGTTGATCATTGATGATTGATGATTGAAGATGATGATGATGATTGATGATGATGATGATGATGATTGATGCTGATGATGCTCATGATGATGATTGATAATGATGATGAGGATTGATGATGATGATGATGATGATTGACGATGATGATTGATGATGATGATAATAATTGATGAGGAGGATGGTTGATGCTGATGATGATTGATGATGGTAATGATGATGAAGTTGATTGATGATAATGAGGACGATTGATGATGATGATTGGTGATGGTGATGTTGATGATGATGAATGATGATGTTGATGATGATTGATAATGAAAATGTTGATGATTTATGATGATGATAACGATTGATTTTGATGATGATAATGATTGATGATGATGATGATGACGATTGATGATGATGCTGATGATAATGATGTTGATTTATGATAATAATGTTGATGATGATTTATGATGATGATGATTGATGATGATGATGATGAGGATTGATGATTATGATGATTAAAGATGATTAGGATGACGATGACAGATGATGATGATAATCAAGGTTGATAATGATATTGAAGTTAACTTTTGGTGATGATTGTGATTATTATTGATGAATAATGTTTGATTATTGATAGTGATAGCCAATGATGTGGATGATGATGATTGATGATGATGATGATGATGATTATGATCGATATTAATGATGATGAATGATTGATGCTAATGATGATGAACATTGATTATAGTGATAATGATTGATGATGATGATATTGATGATTTCTGATGATGATGATGAGGATTGATGAGGTTGATGATGATGAAGGATGATGATGAACATGATTGTTGATAATTGAGTATAGTGAATCTGATTCATGATTATGATGTGAAATATCTGTATTGATGACGATGATGATGATGATGATGATAATAACGATGACTGATGATGATGAAAATGATTAATGTTTATTGATGATGAATATGACAATGATCGATGATGATGATGAGGCTGATGTTTGAATATCATGATATTGTTGATGAATGAAGTTTATGGTGATGATGATGATTGATGTTGATGGTTATAATGATGAATTGTAATGATGATGATGATTGATGATGATGATTATGATGATTGACTATTCTGATGATGATGAATAATGATGATGATGATTGATATTGATGATGATGTTCGATGATTACAATGAGCATGATGATGATAATGATGATTGATAAAGATTTTAATGATGACTGATGATTATGATGATGTTGTTTGATGATGATGATGCTGATTGATGAGGATGATGTTGATTGATGATAATCATGATGACGATTTATGATGATGAAGATGAGTCATGATACTGACAATGATGGCCGATGATGATGATGATGATGAACGTAGGGAGGATGATGAATGGCTAATGATTAATAATTGAGGGTCATGAAGATGAAAACGATGATTGAGATTTGATGAGTGGTGATTGATGAGTGTTGATGATGAAGATATTGTATAATGATGATGATAGTTGATGAAGATCATGATGAATGATTATGATGATGATGATGATTGATGATGAAAATGATTGATAATGAATAATGAAGATGATGATGATGATAATGAAGATGATGACGATGATGATTGATAATGATGATAATGATTATTGATGATGATAATGATGATGCTTGACACTGATGAAGATGATGATGATGAATAATGACGGTGATGATGATTTATGAAGATGATGATGATGGTCGATGATTATGATGAAGAATGATGATGATGTTGATTGTTATTATTAATGATAATGCAAATTGATGATGATATTGAAAATGATGTTTGATAAAGATTATGATGATTATTGATGATTGATGGTTGATTATTGATGATGATTGAAAATGATATTTTTGATTGACGATTGATGATTGATGATGGTGATGTTTGATGATACGTTGATGAGAATGATGATGATTAACGATGATGAAGACAATGATGATGATGATGATGATGACGTTGATGAATCTGATGGTTGATGATGATGATGATGATTGATTGTGAAGTTATTTTTGATGATTGGTGAGGCTTATGACGAAGATGAATATTGATGATGATGATGATTGTTGATGATGATTATAAAGATGATGGTTGATTTTGATGATGATGAAGATGATGATGATGATTGATAATGATGATGATGATTGACGATGATGATGATGATTGATGTTGATGATTATAATGATGATTGATGAAAATAATCATGATGATTGATGATGATGATGATTGCAGATGATGATTTCGATGAGGTTTGATTATGATGGTGAAGATTGAAGATGATGATGATTGATGATTATGATGATGATGATTGATGACGATGATGATTATTGAAGATAATGAACAGGATTGATGATAACGTTGAAGATGATGATGTTGAACGATGGTGATGATGATAATGATGATGATGAATGACAACGATGATGATGATTGATTAAAATGTTGATAATGGTTGGTGATGATGATATTGATGATCGGTGATGATAAAGGTGATGATGATAGAAGATGAAGAAGATGATTGATGATGATAATGATGACGATTGATGATGATTTTGAAAACTTATGATGACGAATTTGATGAAGATGTTTGTTGATGATGAAGATTGAGATTTATGATGATGGTGATGATTGAGTATGATGTGAATGATTGATGATGAAGAGAATGTTGATGATGATGATGATGATGA
>LUCM01006281.1:111485-183695 GCA_008360955.1 Fasciolopsis buskii
GATGATGATGATGATGATGATTGATGATGATGATGATGATTGATGATGATGATGATGATTGATGATGATGATGATGATTGATGATGATGATGATGATTGATGATGATGATGAGGAATATTTTGGTTGATGATGAAGCTGATGATTATGATGATCGATGATTATGGAGATAATGAATGATGATGTTGATGATGGTGATGTTTGATGAGGACGAATGAAGAAGATGATGATTGATGATGATGATGAGAATTGATGATGATGCTTATGATGGTGATGAATGATAATTATGATCATGAAAATTGTTGATGGTAATGATCATGATGATGATGATGTTGATGATGATGATGATATTTGATGACGATGATGATTGATGATAAACATGATGATGATCATAGATTATGATGATGATGATGATAATGATAATGATAATGATAATGATAATGATAATGATAATGATAATGATAATGATAATGATAATGATAATGATAATGATAATGATAATGATAATGATAATGATAATGATAATGATAATGATAATGATAATGATGATGATTGATTATGTTGATAATTATATTGAAGATGATGATGATGATTGATGTTGATCGATGATGATGATGATTCTGATTGATGAAGATTATAATGATGATTGATGATGATGATGATGTTGATAATGATTGATGATGATGATGATTTTTGATCATGATAATGATGATATTTGTTGATGATGATGATGACGATTATCGATGTTGATGGTGTTGATGATTGTTGATGCTGATGATGATGGTTGAGTGTGACTGATGATGATGATGATGATGGTGAAGATGATGAAGATGATTGATGATGAAGATGATGATGATTATGTTGAAGGTGATTGATGATGATGAAGATGATGATGATAATGATGATGATTATGATGATGCCGATAAACTTGATGGTGATAATGTTGAAGATGTTGATGATGTTTGATGAAGGCGATGATTGTGATGATGCTGATGATGCTGATGACGAGGATATTTATGGTGTAGATGATGACGATGCCGTTGATGCTTATGATGATGATTGATGATGATGTTGATGATGATGATGATTGATGAGGATGATGATGAATAACGGTGATGTTGATAATCATTATGATGAAGATGATGATGATGATTGATGATGAGGATGGTGATTGATGATGAGGATGTTTGATGATAATGATGTTTTATGATGATGATTGTGATGATCGATGATGAAAATGATGATGATTATGATTATGGTGTTGATGTTGATAATGATAATTTTGAGGATGATGATGATGATGATGAAGTTGATGATGATTGAATAGGTCGATGATGATGATTAGGATGAGGCTGATGATGATGATGTCGATGTTGATGATGATTATTATTATTATTATGATGTTTGATGGTGATTTTATTGAGGATTGGTAATGATGAAGATGGTGATTGAAGATGATGGTAATGATGATTGATTATGATTTGAGGAATTTGATTTTATGTTGATTGATAATGATGATGATGATGAACGATGATGATGATGATTATGATTGATGATGATGATGATGATGATGATGGTGATGATGATCATGATGATGATGATGATTGATGATGATGATGATGAAAATTCTGATGATACTGATAATTATGATGATAATGATGTTGATTATGTTGTTGATTATTGATGCTGATGATACAGATGGTGATATTAATAATGATGATGATGGTGATGATGATAATGATGTTGATGATGGTGGTAGTCGATGATTATGATGATTGATGATGATTGGTGATGATGTTGATGATGATGACTGATAATGATAATGGTGATGATTTTAATGATGATGATGATATTTGGTGTTTATGATGAAGATGATTGATGATGATCATGATGATTGTTGATGATGATTGATGATGATGATGTTGCTGATGATGAGGAGGAGGAGTAGGATGAGGAGCAGGATGAGGAGGTTGATGAGGATGAGGATGAGCAGGCGGATAATGAGTAGGATGATGAGAAATAGGATGATGACGAGGATGAGGACGAGGATGAGTAGGAGGATGAGGATGAGGATGAGGATGAGGATGAGGAGGAGGAGGAGGATGAGGAGGAGGAGTAGGATGAGGAGGATGATGAGGGGGAGGTTGATGATGAGGAGGAGGAGTAGAATGAGGGGGATGATGAGGGGGAGGTTGATGATGAGGAGGAGGAGTTGGATGAGGAGGATGATGAGGAGGATAAGGTGGAGATTCAAGGCCAGGATGAGGCGGAGGATGAGGAGGATTATTATGAGGAGGATGAGGAGGAGTATGATGAGGAGGATGAGGAGACGATGTGGCGGTTCATGAGGATGACGAGGAGGAGGAGGAGGACTAGGAGGATGAGGAGGAGGATGAGAATGTGGATGAGGATGATGATGAGCAGGAGAATATGGATGGCGATGAGGAGGATGTGGATGTGGGTGAGATAGGCGATGAGTAGCAAGAGTAGAAGGATGAGGAGAAGGATGAGGAGGATGTGGAGGAGGATGGGGAAGGCGATGAGGCGGATGAGGAGTTGGGTGAGGAGGAAGATGGGGAGGAGAATGAGGATGAGGATGAGGAGTATGATGAGGAGTAGAATGAGTGGGGAGATGACCAGAAGCATGAGGAAGTGTATGCGGAGTAGGATGATGAGTAGGATTAGGAGGAGGACGAGGCTGAGAATGAGAATATCAATGAGTAGCAGGATGAGGGGGATGAGGAGGAGGCTGAGGATGCGAATGAAGAGGAGGATGGGCAGGAGGAGGATGAGGAGGATGACGATGAGGATGAGGAGGACGATGAGGATGAGAATGAGTAGGAGTTTGAGGGGGAAAATGAGGCGGACAATGAGGATGAGGATGAGGCATAGGAGTAGGAGGAGGACGATCAGGAAGAGCATGAGGAGGAGGAAGAGTACGAGTATGTGGAGCAGGATGAGGAACGAAATAAGGAAGAGGATGAGGAAGAGTATGAGGACAAAGATGAGGAGGAGGATGAGGAGCAGGATGAGAAGGTTGATGAGGATGAGGATGAGCAGGCGGATGAAGAGGAGGATAACGTGGAGGAGGGGGATGATGTGAACGAGAATTAGGATGAGAGGAGGATATAGAGGAGGATGAGGGAGAGGAAGAGGAGGATGAGGAGGATGAGAATGGGGATGAGAATGAGAAGGAGGATGATGAGGATTATGAGGATTAGGAGGAGGAGGAGGATGAGGAGGATGGGAAGGATTAGGACAATGAGGAGAATGAGGAGCATTAGGAAGGTGAGAAGAATGAGGAGGATGAGGAGGAGGATGAGGAGAAGGAGTGGAGGAGGAGGTGTAGGACGAGGTGGAGGAGGACGATGAGTAGGAGGCGGATGATGAATAGAAGGAGCAAGATGAGGATGAGGAGGAGTAGGCGGAGGTGGAGGAGTAGGATGAGGAGGAGGAGGAGGATGGTGAGGAGAATGAGGATGAGGTTAAAGAGAATGATTTGCAAGATAATGAGGAGGAAGAGTATGAGGAGAACGAGGAGACGGATTAGGATGAGGGCGATTATTAGGAGGAGGATGCGGAGGATGCGGAGCATGAGTAGGATGAGGAGGATGATGAGGATCAGGAGGATGAAGACAATGAGTACGATGAGGAGAATGAGGAGGATGAGGATTATGAGGAGGATGAATAGGACGAGGAGGATGATGAGAATGAGGAGAATGAGGTTGATGATGTGGATGGAGAGTATACGGAAGAACCGGGTTAATGAGGATGATGAGGATGAAGAGGAGGATGCGGAGAATGAGATGGATGAGGAGGATAAGGAGGATGAGGTATTTCAGAATTGTGAGGAGAATGAGGAGGATGCGGAATCTGAGAAAATGGGGAGGAGGATTAGGATGAGGAGGATGAGTTTGGTGAGGAGGATGAGGATGGTAGGGAAAAGAAGGAGGATGAAGAGGATGAGGAGGATGTGGATGATGAGGAGAATGAGAAGTATTAGGATGATGGGAAGTCGGAGGAGGAGGAGGAAGAGAATGAGGAGGATGAGAAGAATGAGGTGAACGAGGAGCATGCGGATTCTGAGGACGTTGAGGAGAATGAGGAGAATGAGCAGGCGTCGGAGCTTGAGGAGGCGGAAGATTAGGAGTATGAGGAAGAATAAGAGGATGAAGAGGATGGGAAGGGTGAGTATAATGAGGGGGTTGAGAACGATGAAGATGATGAGGAGGATGAGGAGGATTACGGGGATGATTAGGAAGAAGAGAAGTAGGAGGATGTGGAGGATGAAGTAGATTAGAAGAATGATTAGGATGTGGAGGATGAGGGAGTTGAGGAGGATTAGGAGGATGAGCTGGATGAAGAGGGGGAGGATAATGAGGAGTAAAATGAGGTTAAGGATGATGTAATATATGAGGAGGATGAGAAGGATCAAGACGATGAGGAGGATGAGGAGGATGGTGATTATTAGGAGGATGAGTATGATGAGGAGGATGATGAGAATGAAGAGTATGAGTAGGATGAGGAAGGTGATGGTGAGGACTTGGATGAGGGAGACGATGAGCATGAGGAGCATGAGGAGGTTGAGGATGATGCGAAGGACGAGGAGGATGAGGAGGATAGGGAAAATGAGGAGGATGAGGAAGATGCGGAGGATGAGGAGAAGGATGAGAAGGATAACGAGGATGCAGACGAGGGTGAGTAGGATGCGGTGGATGAGGCGGATGAGGAGGATGAGGAGGTTGAGGAGGATGAGGATGTTGAGGATGAAGAGAATGATGGGTAGTATGCGGATTAGGAGGAGGATGAGGATGATGAGGATGATGAGGATGATGAGGATGATGAGGAGGATGAGGAGGATGACGACGATGAGAAGAATGAGGACGATTAGGAAGATGAGGAGGATGAGAAGCGTGAGGATGATGAGGAAGATTCGGCGAAGGATGAGGAGGATAAAGTGTATGCGGATGAGGATGAGGAGGAGGAGGTGGATGAGGAGGATGATGAGGATGAGTAGGATGAGGAAGATGAGGAGGATGATGATGATGAGAAGGATGAGGAAGATGAAGAGGATGAGGAGAATTCGGAGTATGAGGTGGATAAGGATGATGAAGAGAATGAGGAGGACGAGGAGCTCCAGGTCGACGACTATGTTAAGGACGATAAGGAAAATCAGGTTAATGAGGAGGATGAGGATAATGAGGGGGATAAGGAGAATGAGCAAGATGAGGAGGATGAGGATGATGAGGAGAATGAGGAGGATGAGGACGTGAGGATGATTGGGTGAAATTGGAGAATCAGGAAGATGAGAAGGATGACGAGGATGAGGATGATGAGGAGGATGGGCAGGACGCGGAGAATGACGAGGATGAGGAAAATGAGGAGGATGAGGAGAATTAGGAGGATGAGGTGGATAAGGGTGATGATTAGAATGGGGAGGACGTGGAGGTTGAGGTCGATGTCGAGGTTGTGGACGATGAGGAAAATGAGGATGAGGAGGAGGACGAGGAGGATTCGGAGAAGGATGAGGAAGATGAGGTGGATGACGAGGATGACGAGGATGAGGTAGATGATGAGGGAGTAGGAGGATGAGCATGATAAGACGATGAGGATATTGAGGAGTATATTGAGGTTAAAGAAGATGAAACATATGAGGAGGAAGAGGGGGATTACCACGATGAGGAGAATTAGGAAGATGAGTTGGATTAGGATGATGAGGCTGTGGAGAATGAGGAGGACGAGGAGGTTGAGTAGGAAGCGGAGGATGACAAGGATGAGGGAGATGAAGATAATGAGGAGGATGCGGAGGTAGAGGTCGATGACGAGGTTGAGGATGATGAGGAAAATGAGGATGATGAGGAGGATGAAGAGGATGATGAGGATGTAGATAATGAGGAGGATAAGGATGATGAAGATGATGAGGAGGATGAGGAGAATGAAGATGATGAGTACGATAAGGATGATGAAGAGGATGAAGATAATGAGGAGGATTTGGATGATGAGGATAATGAGGATAATGAGGACGATTAAGTAGGTGCGGACAATATGTAGGATGAGGATGAGGAGGATGAGGACTGTGAGGATGACGCGACGGATGACGAAGATGAGTAATATGAGGAGCATGAGGATAATCAGGAGGATGAGGAAGATGAGGATGATGAGGATAATGAGGAGGTTGAAGATGATGAAGACGATGAGGAGGATGAATAGGATGAGTAGAGGAGGAGGATGAGGAGCTTGAAGTCGATGACGAGGTTGAGGACGATGAGGAAGATGAGAATAATGAGGAGGATGAGGAGGATGACGAGGATGTGGAGGATGAGGATAATAATTAGAACTAGAAGGATTAGGCTGAGAAGGATGAGGTGAATGAGGAGGAGGAGGAGAATGAGGAGTATAATGATGATAATTATGATGAGGAGGATAAGGAGGATGAGGAGAGTGAGCATGATGAAGAGGATGAGGAGGATTGGGAGAATTAGGATAACGGAGAGTAGGAGGAGGAAGAGGAGTTGGAGGAGGAGGAGGTAGATGACGGCGAGGAGGTGGACTAGGAAAAGGAGGAGGAAGAGTAGGATGGGGAGTTCGATGAGGAGGAGGAGGAATAGGAGGATAATAATGAGGGGGACTACGATGAGGCGGATGAGGGAGAGGAGGACGAGGATGAGGAGGACGAGCAGAAGAACGAGGAGGGGCAGAAGGAGGAGAATTAGGAGAAGGATGCGGACGAGTGGGAGGACAATGAGGAGGAGGAAGAGGAGAAGTTGGAGGTTGATGAGGGTGTTGAGTAGGATGAGGAAGATTCGGAGGATGAGGATTACGATGATGATGAGGGGGAGGAGGACAGTGAGGAAAATGAGGAGGATGAGGATGGGGAGGAGGAGAAGGAGGAGGTGGAGGAGAATGAGGCGAATGAGGAGAAGGAGGTAGGGGAGGAGGAGTAGGAGAAGTATTAGGAGAACGAGCAGGAGGAGGAGGAGGCGGAAAATCTGGAGGAGAAGGAGGCGGAAAATCTGGAGGAGGAGGAGGAGGAGGAAGAAGAGGAGTAATAGGCCGAAGAGGACGACGAGGATGAGGAAGAGGAGGACGACGAGTAGCAGGCGGAGGAGTAGGGTGAGTACTATGATCAGGAGGATTTAGAGGCAGAGAAGCAGGAGGATGAGAAGTATGAGGAGGATGAGTAAAAGGATGAGGTGGAGTAGGTTGAGTAGGAGAAAGAGAAGGATGATGAGGAGTAGGAGGACAAGGAGGACGAGGAAGAGGACAAGGAGGCGGAGGAGGAGAAGGAGTAGGAGGAGGAAGAGAAGGAGTAGGAGGAGAAGGATGAGATTAGGAGGAGGAGGACTTTGACTAGCAGGAGGAGGACGAGTCGATTGAAGAGTAGGAGAACGAGCAGGAGGAGTAAGAAGATGAGGAATTTGAGAAAGTGAAAGAGGAGGAGGAGGTTTAGGAGTAGGCGGATAAGCAGTAGGCCGAGGAAAATGAGAAGGAGGAGGTGGAAGAGGAGGACGAGGACGAGGAGGAGGGGGGCATGGGGAAGATAGTTAGAAGCAGGAGGAGGGGAAGAAAGATGGGGAGGAGGACGAGGAGGAGGAGGAGAAGTAGGACTAGCAGCAGGAGGACGAGGGGGATGAGGAGCATGAGAAGGAGAAAGAAGAGCAGGAGGCCAAGGAAGAGGAGGAGAAGGAGGATGAGGAGGAAGGGGAGTAGGCGGAGAAGGATGAGGAGGAAGAGGAGGAGGACGAGGAGGATGAGGAGTTGGAGAAGGGGAAGAATGAAGTGGAGGAGGTTGAGGATGAGGAGAAGGAGGAAAAGCAGGAGGACTAGGAGGATGATCAGGATGAAGAAGATAAGGAAGAGCAGGAGGCCAAGTAAGAGGAGGAGGAGGAGGAGGGGATGAGGATGAGGACAGTAAGCGGAGAAGGATGAGTAGGAGGAGGTGGACGACGAGGAGACTGAAGAGTTGGAGGAGGAGGAGGAGGAAAATGAGGATGAGAATGAGTCGGATGAGGACGACGAGTAGGAGGAGGACGGGGAGGAAGACGAAGAGGAGGACGAGGTGGGGTAGGAGAAGGAGGAGGATTGGGAAGAGGAGGCGGATAAGCGGGAGGAGGACGAGGAGAAAAGGCATTAGGATGAGGATGAAGAGCAGAAGTAGGACGGGGAGCAGGAGAATGAAGTGGAGGCAGAGAAAGAGGAGGAGGAGGGGGAGGAGGAGGAGGAGGAGGAGGTGAAGGACGAGGAGGAGGAGGATTAGGGAGAGAAGGAAGGGGAAGAGAAGGAGAACAACGAGGAGGAGCAGGAGGAGGTGGAGGACGACGAGGATGATTAGGAGTACGAAGAGCGGGAGGAGGACAAGGAGGATTGGGTAGAGGAGGCGGATGAGCGGGAGGAGGACGAAGAGTAGGAGTGGGAGGCCGAGGACAATGAGGATGATGGGGCGAAGGATGAGGATTAAGAGGACAATGAGGAGGATGAGAAGGATGAGGTGGAGGACGCGGATGAAAAGAAGGAGAAGGAGGAAAATGAGAACGAGGAGGAGGAGGAGGAAAAGGACGAGGATGAAGAGGAGGAGGATAAGAGGGTCGAAGAGGACTAGTAGCAGGATAAGGAAGAAGAGGGTAAGGATGGGGAAGAAGGGGGAGGCAGAGGATGGGGAGGAAAGGGAGGAGTAAAAGTAAGGGGAGGTGAAGAAGAAGCAGAAGAAGGATGAATAGTAGTAGTAGGAGGAGAATGAGGAGGAGGATGAAATGAGGAGGAGGTTGATGAGGAGGAGAACGAGGAGGAGGAGGAGGAGGAGAAGGAGGAGAATGAGGACGAGGATGAGGAGGATGCGGATAATTAGGACAACGTGGAGGAGGAGGATGAGGAGGAGGACAAGGATGAGTAGAAAGGGGTGAAAAAGGACAAGAAGGAGGGGTAGCAGGAGGAGGAGGGGGAGAAGCAGGAGGATGAAGAAGAGGAGGAGGAGGAGGCGGAGTAGGAGGAGGTGGAGGAGGAGGCACGGGAGTAGGAGGAGAATGAGGAGGAGGAGGAAGAGAAGGATGAGAAGCAGTAGGTGGACGAGGAGAAGGAGGATGAGGAGAAAGATTCGGAGAAGGAAGAGGAGGAGTGAGAGGAGAATTAAGAGGAGGGGGAGGAGGAGGATGAGGCGATTGAGAAGGAGGAGGAGCAGGAGGAAGAGAATGATGAGGACGAGTAGGAGGAGGAGGAGGAGGAACAGGAGTAGGAAAAGAAGAAGGAGGAGAAGGAGGAGCAGGAGAAGTAGGACAGGAAGGAAGGGGAGTAGGACGAGATGGATGAGGGGGAGTGGGAGGAGGACGACGTGGAGAAGGAGGACGAGGAGCGGGAGAGGGAGGAGAAGGAGGAAGGTGGCGGAGGAAAAGGATGAGGAGGAGGATGATAGTTGGATGAGGGCGAGAATGACGAGAAGGAAGCGGAGGAGGCGATTGAGGAGGAGGAATAGTAGCAGGATTAGTTGGGGAATGAGGAGGAGAAGGAGGATGAGGATAGGGGCCTAGGATAATGTGGAAGAGGAGGATCAGGAGGAAGTGGCTGAAAATGAGGAGGAGAAGGAGGAAGAGCAGGAGGATTATGAGGACGAAAGCAGGAGCAGGAGCAGTATGAGGAGGAGTTGTAGGAGGAGGAGGAGGAGGAGGAGGAGGAGGAGGAGGACGAGTAGTAGGTGGAGGGGGAGGAGGAGGAACAGTTGGAGGAGGAGGAGTATGAGGAGGATGATGACGAGGAGGACTAGGGGAGGATGATGACGAGGAGGACGAGGAAGAGGAGGAGGAGGAGGAGGAGGGGTATGACGATGAGGATTAGGAAGAGGAGAAGGAGAAGAAGTAGGACGAGGAGTATAATGCGGACGAGGATGATAGTAGGGGGAGCAGGAGAATGACGAGGATGAGGATGAGAAGGCGATTGAGGAGTAGGCGGACGAGAAGGACGAGTAAGAGTATGAGGACGACGAGGAGGAGAACGAGGAGGAGTAGGATTGAGGAGCAGGAGGATGAGGAGGGGGCGGACAATGAGGAGGATGAGGAGGAGGAGGCGGATGGGGAGTAGGAGGAGGAAGAAGATGAGAACGAGGAGGAAGAGGAGGAGGTAAAGGACGAGGGGAAAATGACGAGGAGGAGAAGGACGAGGCAGATGAGGACGACGAGGACGGGAAGGAGGATGCTGATGATTAGGACGACGAAGAGGAGGAGGATGAGGGAGAAGACAAGGATGAGTAGAAAGGGGTGAAAAAGGACAAGAAGAAGGGGTAGCAGGAAGAGGAGGGGGAGGGGGACGATGAATAGGATGATGATGATGGTGATTTTTAGCAGGAGCAGGAGGAGTAGGAGGAGAAACAGGAGGATGAAGAGGAGGAGGAGGAGGAGGAGGAGGCGGAGGAGGGGGTGGAGTACGACGACGAGGATAAGGAAGAGGAGTAGGAGGAGAATGAGTAGTAGGATGATAATTAGGAGGAGGAGGAGAAGGAGTAGGAGGAGGACGACGTGGAGGAGGAAAACGAAGAGCGAGAGGATGAGGACGAGGAGGAGGACAAGGAGGAGGAGGAGAATGAGAAGGATGAGGTAGAGGGTGGTAGTCGGAGGGAGAGAAGAATGACGAGTAGGAGGAGGAGGAGGGGGCGACTGAGGAGGAGGAATAGTAGCAGAATGAGTTGGAGCCTGAGGAGGATGAGGCGGATAAGGCGGAGGAGTAAAATGAGTAGAGGACTAGGAGGATGGAGAGGAGGAGGATCAGGAGGAAGTGGATGCAGATGAGGAGAATAAGGAGGAAAAAGAGGAGGATTATGAGGAGGAAAAGCAGGAGCAGTAGGAGTAGGAGTTGTAGGAGGATGACGATGAGGAGGAGGAGGAGGACGACGACGACGTTGAGGAACAAGACCAGGAGGGGGAGGAGAATGAGGCGGAGGAGAAGGAGGAGGAGAAGGAAGACGAAGAGGAGGGGGAGGACGAGGAGGAGGAGTAGGACTAGGAATTAGGAGGACGAGGAATATAATGCGGAGGATGATGTTAGTAGGAGGAGCATCAGAATGAGGAGGATGAGGATGAGAATGCGATTGAGGATTAGGCGGACGAGCAGGACGTGTATGAGTATGAGGACGAGCAGGAGGAGAACGAGGAGTAGGAGGATGACGAGGAGGACCAGCAGGATTAGGAGGAGGATGAGGAGAAGGAGGAGGAGGGGGGGAAGGAGGAGGAGGGGGAGGAAGAGTAGGAAGAGGTGGAGTAGGAGGAGGACGAGGATGAGGAGGAGGAGGGAAAAGAAGAGAAGTAAGATAGAGGGGCGATTGAGGAGGACGGGCACGATCAGGATGAGTAGGAGTATGAGGACAAGGAGGAGGAAGAGGAGGAGGAGAATGAGGATGAGGCGGAAGACTACGAGAATGAGGACGAGGAGAAGGAAGAGTTGGATGCGGTAAGAGAGCAAAAGGATGAGGAGGAGGAGGAGGAGGAGGAGGATAAGGAGAAGAAGGAGGAGGAAGATGAAGAGGATGTGGAGGAGGAGGAGAATGACCAGAAGGAGGAGGAGGACGAGGAGGAGCAGTAGGATGAGGAGTCGCAGGAGGAGGAGGAGGAGAATGTGGTCGAGGAGGATGAGGCGGAGGAGGAGTAGGAGGATCAGAATCAGGAGAAGTAGGATGAAAGTGACAAGGAGGAGGAGGAGGACAAAGAGCAGGAGGAGGAGTAGGAGGGGGAGGAGGAAGATGACGAGTAGCAGGAGGAGATGGAGAAGGAGGAGCAGGACGAGCAGGACGAGTAGGAGGAGGAGGAGTGCGAGGGGGCGGAGGAGGAGGAGGAACAGGAGGATGTGGAGGTGGATGACGACGAGGAGGACGAAGAGGAGCAGGATGAGGACGTGGAGGGTGATGACAAGGAGTGGGAGGAGTAAGAGGATGAGTAAGAGGAGGAGGAAGAGGAGGAGGAGGAGGACGAGGACGAGGAGGAGGAGAATGTCGAGGATTCCCAGGAGGAGGAGGAAGAGAAGGCGGAGGATGATCAGAAGGCGGATCACGGGGAGGATGAGAAGGAGGAGGAGAAGGATTAGCAGTAGCAGAAGGAAAGGGAGGAGAAGGTGGAGGAGCAGGAGGATTAGGAGAAGAGGAGGAAAAGTAGGCGGAGGATGAGGAGCAGGATGAGGAGGACGAGGAGGACGAGAAGGAGGAGGCGGAGGCGAATGAGGAGGAGGAGGAGGAGGAGGAGTAGGAGGAGTAGGAGGAGGATAGGAAGGAGTAGGAGGAGGAGGTGGATGCGGAGGAGGAGGATGACGAGCAGGAGGAGGAGAGGGAGGAGGAGGAGGAGTCAGCGGAGTCGAATGAGAAGTAGAATGCGGAGGATGATGAGTAGGAGAATGGGAAGACGGGTAAGATGAGGAAAACGAGGAGGGGGATTAGGAGGTGGAGTAGGAAGAGGGGAGGAGGAGGAGGACGAGAAGCAGGAGGACGGGGAGGATGAGGATGAGTAGTAGGATGAGGAAGAGGAGGATTATGACGAGGATGATAGTAGAAGGAGGAGGGAAATGACGAGGAAGAGGATGAGGGGTCGATTAAGGGGGAGGAGTACGAGCAAGAGGAGTAAGAGTATGGGGACGAGGAGGAGGAAGTGGATGAGGAGGAGGATGAGACGGAGGACTAGGAGGATGATGGGGAGGAGGAGTAGGTGGATGCGGATCGCGAGGATGAGGAGGAAGAGGAGCAGGAAAAGTCGGAGAAGGAGTAGTAGGAGGGGAAGGAGGAGGAGGATGACGAAGAGGAAAGAGAGAAGGAGTAGTAGTAGGACGAGGGGAATGAAGAAGCGGATGATGGGGTGGAGGACGAAGAGGAGCAGGACGAGGTATAGGAACAGGAGGCGGAGGAGCAGGATGAGGAGGACCTAGAGGCCAAGGGGGAGGAGGAGGAATAGGAGTAGAAAGACGAGAAGCAGGAGTAGGAGAAGGAGGAGGAGAATTACGACTAGGAGAGAGAAAGAGGTGGAGGAGGATGAGGAGGATCTAGATGAAGAGTAGGACGAGGAGGGCGAGGAAGTGGCGGATGAGGAGGATGACGAGGAACAGGATGAGGAGGAGGAAGGTAAGACGAGAAGCATGAGGAGGACAAGAAGGGGGTAGGAGGAGGCGGATGATTAGGACGACGAGGGTGACGAGGAGGAAGAGGTGGACGAGGATGAGACGGAGTAGGAAAAGGAGGACGAGGAGTAGAAGCAGTAGGAGGAGGAGAGGGAGCAGACGGAGGAGGAGGAGGAGGACAAGAAGGAAGAGTAAGTGGATGAGGAGGACGAGGAGGAGGAGGAGGAGCAGCAGCATCAGGAGGCGGAGAAGAAGGAGGAGGTGGAGTAGGAGGAGGAGGAGGAGGAGAATGATAAGGAGGAGTAGGTGTACGACGAGGTGGCCGAGAAGCAGTAGGAGAAGGAACAGGAGCAGGAGAAGGAGGCGGAGGCGAACGAGGAGGAGGAGGAGGACTAGGAGTAGGAGGAGGACTAGGAGGAGGAGGAGGATGAGGTGAAAGAGGAGGAGGATGAGGCGGGGGAGGAGGAGAAATGGAGGATGAGGAGCACGAGGATTAGGAGGAGGAGGCGGATGAGCAGGACTTCGAGGCGGAGAAGGAGTTGGAGAATTAGGAGGATGAGGATGGGGAGTAGAAGGAGGAGTAGCAGGAGAAGGAGAAGGAGGAGGAGGAGGATGAGGAAGTGTGATGAATTACAAGTTGTTGATAAGGATAATTTTCTTGAATATGATGACGAGAAGTATGTTGATGATTCCGGTGATAATGATGATGATGATGTTGAGCGTGTTGATTCGCTTGATGATGAAGACGATGCCGATGAATAATATTACCATGATGTTTTGGTCAACGACGTTCATGATCATGATAATTTCGATGACGATAATGATGATGATGATGACAGTGATGATGATAATGATGATGTTGATTTGATTCAGGAAGATTACGATGAGGATATTGACGAAGTTGATGATTTGCACGATGAGTTTGATGACTTCGATGGCGATGATCAAGATAATGGTGATGATGTTGATTTGGATGATAAACACTAATGGGAAAAATTTGACGGTGATGACGATTCTGATGATGAAAAGATGATGACGATGAGGATGATGATGACGATGATGATGATGATGATGATGATGATGATGGTGATGATGATGATGATGATGATGACGATGAGGAGGATGATGATGATGATGATGATGATGATGAGGATGATGATGATGATGATGATGATGATGATGGTGATGATGATGATGATGATGATGATGATGATGGTGATGATGATGATGATGATGATGATGATGATGGTGATGATGATGATGATGATGATGATGATGATGATGATGATGATGATGATGATGATGATGAAGATAATGAGTATGATATTAGTGTTGGTGAAAATGATGATGGTGATGAATTTGATGATGACGATGTTGTTGATGGTGACGATAAGGTTGGCGATTAGGATTATGATGTTTTTGAAATAAATGACGCCGTTATGGTGGATGATGGTAATGTGGAAGATGATAGCGATGAGGAAGATGATGATGATTATTTTGAAGATGATATTGATGATGATGTTGATAATTTTTGAATGCTGATGGTGGTGATTTTAATGAAGATGGTGATGTTGATGACGATTTGTATGATGATGAACAGGAGCAGTAGGAGGAGGACGAGTAGGAGGTTGAGAATGAGTTTGTTGATGAGGGTGATGAAGTTGAAGTAAACGATGTTGATGATTGTATTGATGAGGATGGTGATAATAATGTTTTGGATAATGGTGATGATGACGTTGATGATGATGAGGAAGATGACGGTGACGTCGTATATGATGATGAATAAAAAGATGCTGGCGACGAAGGGGATGATGGTGATCAGGATGAAGAGGGCGGTGGGGATGATGATGGTAGAGAAAAGATGATGTTGATGATGATGACCATGATCGTGATCAAGACAAGGAGCATTTTTATAACTTTGACGCTGATGACGATGATGATCGTGATGAAGGTGATTTGGATGATAATAATAATAATAATAATGCTGTTGATAATGATGATGATGATGATGACGAGGATGTCAATGTAAATGATGATGATCATTTCGATGAATATCAGGATTTGGATGATAATGATGATGATGATGATGATGTCTTTTTTGATGTTGATCGTTGTGATTTTGATCATCTTACACCTCATCATATTCATGACGACGATGACGATGTTGACGGTACCGGTGATGGTGATGACGACGAATTTGCTTATGATGATGATAATGATTTGGATTATGATGATCATAAGGAGTATTTGGATGTAGATTGTGATATTGTTAACGCTAATGATGATGGTGATGGTGATGACGATGTTGATGAGGATAATGATTGTGATAATCATGATGATGTTGATGAGGATGATGTTGGTGATGAGGATGATGATGTTCATCATGGTGATGATGGTGATATTGATGTTGATATTAATGGTGATGAAGATGATTATGGTGACTATTATATCCATGATGTTGCACATATCCCTGAATTTTCCTCATGGCCTCGATCTTCTAGCGCACACCATTCGACCCTTTCCCCATAAATGACTTCTTTGTGCGTAGCCGAATTAGGACGAAGGTTTTTGATATCATCAACCCAGCTTGGCTACTTAGCATGTGTCATTGGTAGGAGATGAAATTTTATCAGGAATCAATTCACCATAGATCACTTCAAAGCAATTCGGCCTTGTCCCAATTTTTTTCTCGAATATTTTTGCAATTTCCATAAGTGTTTTTCTGAGCACTAATTTTTTTGCTATCCTTTTTCTTTTTCTTAATTTTTCTTTTTCTTTCTCCACAACTTTGATTCGAATTTTTGTCTCCCCTTCTTCGCTTATTTGCAATGATTTCACGAATGCGCAGGAATTTCGGATGTCTACTTTCGCTCATTATGCTTGTTCTTCAAAATCCCCACCTGCTTACGTTTTTCTTACCTGAGCTTATTTGTGTTTTTTAATCCACCCCAGAACTATGTTGGAAGCATTCGTTGAAACGATGATACGTCCGTTACCATCGCAACCAACGATCATTGATAGCACTCGTATCATAACAATGTTAGCATCAATAGTTTGTTGTTCGGCTGCATCTCAATCGAATACATTTTTCGGAATTGTCAGACTTCTAAGAGGATTAGAATTTGCAGATAACCTCTTGAGCTGCCTGGGGACATAAGAACATAATACTAAAATCTATAATTGTTTCGCATTTTCCTGCTGCGCACAGCCAAGCACTAGGTTTGCGTTTTCAAACTCCATTTGATCGTCATATGGGTATAAAGTTAAATCAAAACATTTCACCTCAGATTGTCTATATTTAAATACAAGTCTAGATGACTCAAGAGACTAAAATCAATACGGCGCTGGTGACTATGATCTTCTGATAAGGATAATAAAACGTGAATAGCGTTCACACTCAGTGCATCACCACAAGTCTATCACAACTAAAATGGAAATCTTTTGCTGAGCTGGTTGTTCATCATTCAAGCCTGTCTGAATTATTTTGTACATTATTGTCCACTTTGTGTTAGGATTAATGCATTAGTCATCCACAACTTAGTTAGATTCATGCTAAAATTATTGCTTTGTTTATATCCTAATCTACGGACACAAGACCTTGTCTCTGTGCTTTGACGATTTTCGGCGGCTATTTGTACTGAACTCAAATCCATTGAGACTTGTGCAAGTAGACATTGACGTGGTTTGCCATCGAGTTTGGGTGCTTAAAATAGTCCGGTGACAGTTGAAGATTCGACAAACACATCAGCCCAAATCACAGTACAGCAGAAGAAATCAAAACACAACACATCACACCCCGCAAAACTACGCCATACAACAGGAAGACGCACCAAATCACACCACACCTCGTCAGACCACACGATACTACACGGCACAACACGAAATTCCACACAACACGACAGGACATGACACCGCAATACCCGCGACGAAACTGCACGAAAAGAACCGACATCACACCACGCCACAATCTCTTGCACCCAACCACACAAAAAGAGAGCACAGCTTACTACAACCGCGGGTGTCGAGGGGGAATTGGTGGAGGATATTCGGAGTTATAGGACGGTGAATTGACCTGGAAGAGAGAGCTTTATTTATGAGAGTCTTCATGGAGATTGGCTTTAAATGCAGTGGACGTGTTAGCCGCTGTCGAGCAGTCGGCTAAAGCCAGTGAGCAAGAATCCAAGTCGAGTGAATCTTGGGATGATCTTTGAGCCTGGCTTTCAAGGTTGGTGTGGTTGTTTTCCTGGGCTGGTTAGAGGCAGCCCGAAGCCGCAACGACTATTATGGGGACTAGAGCTCCCAACTTTAACAGTATCGCCGGCTTGCGATGGTGTGAAAAAGACCTGGATGTTACGTATACCTGAATTAATTCCGCGGGTGTCCGATCACAGCAGGTAAACTTGTGTTCAACACATAAATGGGATAATTTGTGACAACTTTTAGATAAGTTATCATGTGTTAAGGAATATAACGGGAATCTAAGAAGCAAGAAATAAGACTGATTTAGGTGTCGGCCGCAAGTGATAAGATTGGTAAAGTGCGGAAAAAAGATGGAAAACTATATGCTCAATCTGAAAACGCACTGGTGCCAGTGACAATACTTTAGACGTACGTGAGAGCAAAACTACGGTGGAACAACAAGACTCAAAATTTACTAGGTGGCTTTGAATACTAAGTTTTACCAGAAGGTAGGTCCGAATAACAAGGTAAAGCCGCGTATTCATAAAAGGGCATTGAAATTGACACAAAAACGAAGCAGTATAGCGCATACAAGGATCTGTACAGGGTGTGAGATCGCCGGCTGACAGCCATAGGGGTTAGCCACTTTCAAAGAGACAATCAAGGTACCTAATGCCGTTCATCGGGAATAAGATTTCGAGGCCCAGAAAAAGATAGCTGAAAAACGCGCCTACACGGTGGTGGTTCAAAGTCAAACAGAAAACGCTGATAAAATCATAAAATTGGGAAGAAGCAAGTAGCACCAGATTCATTACACCCCCAAATCAAAATTAGGGGAAATTGGGGGTGCTAAGGCTGACAAAAATGCGGTCTAGAGTAGGAACAAACGGAAGATCCTAGAACAGCAACTTGAAGGCCAGGAATGCCATCTGATTGAAGCCAGGAGGACTCACATACCAGCTAATACCAAAAGGCGAAACCGGTTTATCCTAAACGCCAGGCAACCGTTCATTAAACATTCTAAAGCTAGAAAGGACCTGCGCCCAAGTAGAGTAAGGATTGTTTTTTGGAATCGGAGTTCCGGATTAAAACGGATGCATATGGTGGGCACCAAAGAACCGGTGAAAAACCGCGGAAAGATAAATCAATACCGGTGGAGTTATTAAATTCAGATGTAAGGGACTAGAGTTTAGCTGGAAAGTAAAATGGCATGAGTGGCCCGTATCGCATCGTCCAGACCAGACCGGACGGGTTTCGAAGAGGTTTGAAGAGCCAAGGAATAGCTATCGTTAACCCTGGGCGAGGCCGATACACCACCTCACAGGGAACAACTTTCATCACAAGGCTGAACAGAACAAAAATCAAAAGTTAGTGGATAAGGTGATAGTTGTCATGAAGGATGTACTTCGAGAGGCATAGAAAAGATGTACTCAGGCGGAGTTATACTCAACCCTGGGTAGATAAATATGCCCGCCGAAGGTGGCGGAGGACGGTCATGACAGTTCACTAGTGACATCGGACAGCGAGGAGCTAGGGGAAGTCACAACCCCGCACACAAGCAAAAATGGCGCTGTGAGCAGACGGGAGGGAGCCATGATTTCCTTAATATTGTTTACAGCTCTATTTTTGCAGGGGATACGGCAAAAAGCGGAGCGACATTTGGGGTATTGCGCCAGAGGCCCAGGATAGAATGACATGTCGGGGAAATCTGGGAAAGGAAGCAAATGCATCCAGTATAAGCAGTAAATGGACGAAACCACTTACCGTGGGTGGTGAGATAAATTTCATAATAGTTGGGGTTGCTGAGACGTTGCCCACTGAAACGGATCACGGGATCTGAAAAAGTGATACCGTATTAACAGGCATGACAGTGGCGGTGGCATGCTGGCAAGCTGGACTGCCCCACTGCCGATGTAATCATCACTTTCACCTTCCGACATAAGCAGGACAATGCCCTCGAAAAAGTGCGCAGGAACTTCGGGAAGGTGGATGTAGAAAACTGAAAGATGGCATAAACATACTGGAATGATTTACCAAAGAGGAGAATGCGGAGGTGGAAGTGATCTAACAAAATATCAAGAAACACCTCCACCTCCAAAAAAGCAGCAGAATAAAGCAGATTGGTGGACCTCGGCATTAGGGCAATCAGAAGCTGGAGGAAACACATTTTTGCAAACAGAAGCGAGACGGAGGGCATACGTGAAGTAAAGAAATCAGGCGATGGAAGTACAAAGAGTGATGAGAAGTTCACATGCGGTAAAGGGGTGAAAAGGAAACCCAAAGGGCAAAACTAGTGTGTGCAGTTGAAGGCGGCAGTTAGAAGCGGTGTACGAACGCTCACTTCGGGGGATGGGGCGGAGATATATGGAAGCAGTCATCATCATCATCGTTCAGTTTAAACAGCAGGGCAAGACTTACTGACCGCTGTCTTTTCGCCAGAGCTACACGTTACTATGAAAAGAGTGAATATCCAAGGGAAACAGGAGGTTGACCTACACAGGTGGAAAAAGATAATATGCCACTACAGACAACATACAGAACACATTCTAACGGCACAAACGCACACTTTCAATCATTCCGAGTCAATGGAAAACAAAACACGATCGCCACTGTCCTCGGTTCCCTGGCATATCCTTCAGTGTCTCCAGCCGGATAGTTGACGAGTCTTTCGGACCCCAACCGCGAAGACGTGAGGCACCTACTTTACCTAAGTTCGCTTTACATTTTCTCATCCCACGTTGCCACGTCATCTGTTGACCGCCAGATGGCTTATTCCATTCCCTGGGAGGAAGGCGAATTAGGGCACGATATGGTGTACGATTGTTCGCCATAGGCAACACGTGACCCAACCAGCGTAGTCTACTAAGTTTCATACGATGAAACAAGGTATTCTGAGAGCCAGCACGTAGTAATAGATTTCTGACCTCTACGTACTCACACGGTCACTCTATCCAATCCTAGCCATACCACGTATACATTGATGTGTGAAAACCTCCAACCGACGAACATCCCACACACGAATATTCCATGTCTCGTAATCATACGACAGAAGTGAGCGCACTGCGGCACAGTAAGCACGACTTTTCAACTTCAGCAAAATATCAGACGGACGCCACAATTGCTTAAGTCCAGCGTAAGCTTCTCGAACCTTCAATATGCGTGTATTTACCTCCACTGCCGAACTACCCTCATTCGAAGGTAGGTGAAACGGTCAAAAGTCGTTAGTTCCTCTCCATTAAGTACCATGTTCGGCACTGCTGTCGTCCAGTTCCATAACAAGACTTTACACTTTGAAGGTTCAAAGCACATGCTAAACCGAACACTCAACCTCGAGAGTCTTCCTTATGCAAGTTGTGCATGGTCCGCAGAATCGAAAAGGGACAAAACGTTATTTGCGTAGTCTAAATCACTTAGCTTTTCACCTTTTCCCAGTTCGATTCCTATCTCCTGGATACCTCTCAAAGCATCTTCCATCACCTCGAACATGGTGAAGTTGAACGGAATGGAGAGATCGGGCATCCTCGCCAAACGCCGCTAGTCGTTTCAAATGAAGTTGACAGTTCACTATATGCCCTCACGCAACCATAAGTGTGCAAGTGCAGTGCTGGCAGCAGGAGGTTTGCTGGCTTACTCTTCCGGTGGGGACCACTGAAAATTGCTGTCGGATTCACTGAGTCGAAGGCATATTTCAAGTCAAAAAAGACTACGATCGCAGGGCGACGGTGCGCGTGGCGCGTTTCGGGTAACTGACGAAGAGTGAATTTATTGTCCGTGCACCCTCGACCTGGACGAAATCATGCCCTATGTTTGCGGATGTTACTCTCGCGAATCGGCGATGCATGACGCAGCATTATTGAAACCGAGACCTAACTAACGGAATCAAACTAATCTCACGATGATTGATTGCTAAAGTCACTCCGTGTGTTCTTCTTGGACATGGTGTGCAACCAGTGACACGCCCAGCGATAGCAGACTACGTCCCTCATTCGAAATATCATCAAAAAAGAAGGTAGGTGATTAACTTAGTGATTATCCACCCAGTTGAAAAGAACATTGTAAGTTCATCGGGACCGGCTGCTATTCCCTTCCTTACGGATCGAATATTCGAATCTACTTCCACTTTCTTCGGGGGATTGACAGACATCTCCCAAGGATTCGCAGCTGCAGTTGTCGGCATAAATACGTTAGCGTGCGACCAGCTAAACTGATTCTTGAAGTGCTTAGCCCAACGGTCCAGTCTTTTCTGTCTACCATGGACGAGCTCTCCACTGCTATCGCACACGACTTCAAAGACCGAAGTTCGCCACCAACCGCTGTCGCGCGTATGCTTAAACAGTCTTTGATTGTTACCTTAAGTGGCAGCTACTTCCTTATCCTCGGCCACCTCAAACCGCCAGCTTTCACGGTCATTCTTCAGGCACATCATGAACTTACACTGTGGCTGTCAATGCATCTTATTCACCTCTTTGCACATAGGCAGCTGGCGTTTTCGCTCCATTAGAAACAGCGACTCTTGCGAGGTACAGGATCCTTAATGAACACTAGATCTAGCACCACAGACGAAATCGGCTGTCAAATGCATTGCCAGGTTCAGTTAATCTCGCTGCTCGTCTACGTCGCTTCTCGTCGGAGTTCTTAATTCGTCGAACAGTTTCTGCTCAGAGCTGTTGCGAATAGCCGAATCACACAGACATTCAATAGCCAAACGTGTTTGTGGTTTGTGTCGATGGCCGTCGAGCTGCACCAAAAATTGCATTAAAACTAACACATGGTCCGATTCGGCGTACGTGGTCCAGTACGATCTACAGTGCTGGCCAGAACCGCGCCATCAGTAGCTTACTGCAATATGGTCGATCTGACTGAGAATACCCGTCGAGTTAGAGCGTCAAGTTGCCGTGTGACGAGAACTGCTTCCGAAATTCGTGCTAAACAAGAATAAGTCATTTTCCGTATAGAATTCGGAGGTCTTTCCGTTTGCTGAGCAGGCGAGGCACAGCGCCTACCTAGACAGGCTTCCGATGCAATAAGTTTTCCAACTTGTGCATCAACGTCATCTGCTACTACTTGAATGCCAGAGCTTTTGCTCGTCCAAACAACAGTGACGAGCACTTTACAGAACTCGACCTTTTGTGTGACAGGGCTGCAGTTTGGTAGGGCGTAGAGAGATGATAAGTAAACTGCGCTTAACACAACTATCCTTCCGGAAGCCGACTGATCTCTGATCATTGCAGTCTCACAGCACCCAAAAGGCTGTTCATTGAGATCCAGTCTAAAAGGACCGCTTCAGCATTCTAGATTAAGACTTCATACACCGCTTTGACTCACAGCTTGAGCTGCTTCGTCTCCTGAAGTGCGAAGAAAATATCCTGACGAGACATTTGGCGCAATTAGTTGAATTACTTTTCTCGAATCCTGAATGCATGTTTCACTCACGCAGCAGACATCAATCGAAAGTGAGTCCATTGTCAGAGCCAAAAACGCCTGTTGGCCAGCCTGCATTAAAGTGCGCACATAGAAGGAATCCAGATGCAGAGGCTGAAGAGGTTTAAGAAAATGTGAGCTTACCGACTGAAAACCACCTACTACACTACTTGACAACGAGCCGTTGCGAATATCGGGCGTTTTACCTGTGGGGACACTACTGGTAGGCAGAGCGATTAGGAGATTGGGTTATAGAGACAGATAAGGCAGCATGAATAGAGAGAACTGTGGGAAGCAGCATAATTATCACTATCCACCCCGCTCGACGCAATGCGCGGCGCGGTCCTGATCATCCTACGCGACACTCGATGCAATATGGAATTATTTGTAAATGTGTTACTCGTGGGGATTGATGGACGGGTGCTGCTAGTTAGTCCAGCCTCTAAGCAGAAGAACGATTAGGGTTCACAGCCAAAGCCTTTGGTTCTAACAAGAACCTGACTGCAAGGCTGAGTGGAAGCCCATCTACTTGGATCAATTATTCTTCCACTCGTTTTTGCTGCCGAATTGCCCACCCAGAACAGTTCCCGACTAAGAGTACCAGGATACTACTTTGTCAGGCCTCTACCCACTGATCTGACAGGTATGATTGGATTTTCGGCTTGAGTTAAGCCATCCTGTATAGCTCGTTGGATCATGGAGGCACTCAAGCCGTCACACCACGTCAAGGTGTGGTCTCGTTGTGACGACATGAATGCATTATTAAAGACCCCGCAGGCAGTTTGCGGGCGTGTACCGGCCGGATGACTGTCAGAAGTTAACGGCTGACTTCCCTTTTGTTACGTTTAGAATCAACCACTAGGAGTGACATGTTATGACACGCAGTGGGTACCGGAATAAGTAAACCCGAACAAGTGCGAAGTGCCGGACGGAATTCATCCGACTATCCCAAAGCTCTGATCCACCGCACTGAGTTGACCAATTTGAAGTCTTTCCCAGGACTCCATCAGACTTTGGACCAGAAGGTAGCAGCTGTGATAGTTATTTACAAAAGATTTCCGCACAAAAATGTGGAAACCTGAGGATCCGTGAGCTTGGTGTGTAGTCTTTAGAAGTACCTTGAGAGACTGGTGAAGGAACACGTGAGTAAGGGTTTGATGAAATATTCACTTTCGTTTGAAGCGCACCATAGGTTCACTAATGGGAGATCGTGACTCTTGAAATTCCTAGGGTTATTGGGTGAATTAAAAAGAAACTTGAGGAGGAGGAAGTTGTAGCAGTAAGCTTCTTAGCAAGGCGTTTGGTTTAGCGATTCAACGACTGATTTGCCAAAGTCCTAGTCTTTCAGAACAAAACGACCGGTATTAAATTGGGCCTCGGATAACCTGGCAAACAAATCTTTCTAATGCATGGTGAGAAACGGAAGTTCAGGACAACCAGAGTCATCATGTGGGTTAATTCAAAAGTCCGTTCTTGGACCGCTTTTTCTTCTGTATTTATCATTGCCATATATATCATCATTAATATTGCTTCTGCATTATTTTTCTGTACATAAACAAACTTGCGGCAAAGGTAGAACTACCAAAATTTTCCAAATTGGACAATAAAGAAAAGGTACAATGTAACAAGACCAGCCGTCCTGAGTCATAACGATCTGTCTACACCAAATGTTCGAAAAGTTATCTCAGTCGGAATGCATAACAACAAAAATAAAGAGTATATCCGTCAATCGGGCAATAACGAACGACCGAAATTCATTACAACCAACAGCATGTTCGGCAGGATTCAGACAACACCAAATAGGAGAAGAACGGTAATAGAGAGCTAAGCATGTTTCATCGCAGTCCGATGGTATTAAACATTTACCAAAGTTCTACTGGTACCTTTTGTCTGATGGTTCACCTTTGAATTTCTGCATCGGCAGCGAGTGCCCTGAACTCTTGGCTTTGCGTTTACCATCTCGCCTGTGCTCACCCTCCGTAAACCAGCGTTCCCAATCAGTCGTTAAGGTTTGCGACTATTTTCGATGACCCCAGCCTTTCCCATTTTCCTATCCACCACTGTCAGCATTCATTTCGCAGGTTCTTATTCAGCTGACGCCTCGGGGGCCTACGCCTCCCTATCTAAGGTTAATCCAGAGGGACGGATTTGCAAGCCTTCAGCAGAACAACTGAGGTGGAGGGCATTATCGTTTCTGAGGTTTATATGGCGTGGAGTCCTAATTGACGGCTGCAGGGCCCCACTGAAAGGTAATACTTATGCCTGCCCATCGTCTACATTTTCGTGTTTTTTTGTACTAGCTGAGCAGGGCTGAAAAAGCGGTCAGGTTATAACTTGGCGTAGAGGTGAGAAGACGGTAGCTGCAATTTCGGCCGCGGTTGGCGTTTGCCGACTTCTTGGTTTTGATCCAAGAGAGGAGGATTGTTACTGGTTGGAGACGCTGAGAAATGGACTGGAACCAAAGTCCGCGATGCAAATGCCCTATGGCCAACCTGTGGAACTAATTTCCCCCAAAAGTAATCCCAAAGCAACCAAAACTTGCGAAATGTTTACGGAAAGAAAGTAAAATCAAAAACTGGCTCGTTACCATGCATTGTTTTCCCCGCCACTGTTTTCCCGTCTTCTGTGAGGTTTCCATTGCATGCTGTTGTGGCACCACTCTTATTTTTATGTTGGCATGTTTTATATACCTTCAGTCTGCTACCGGCGCTCGCTGGGACCTTCTGTACTTTTTGTGACGATAATCGGGTTGAGAGCGGCGATTCGAAGTGTTTACGGTGTCGTTTTGCATAGTGTCACCTCAATATCTTGAAAGTTGATGCTAAAATGCTTCTAGAGATACCTCTGTTCTCAGGTGGTAATGGTGTCATTGTTATTTGCTCAAACAGGGGAATATTTCACTTAAAATATATAAGCGGTATTGTGCTACTGGCTGTATACCCAAGTGAGCCTCACGGATTTCCCCCGATCGTCGGCACGATAGTGTAAGCATGTTTGGGGTGCTTCATACACTTTGGAGGTGAAACATTCTATCGCAAAATTAGGTTAGCTAAAAGCCGAAAATCGTTCTTACAGTGGAAGAATCATAGACATGGTCGTCATTCAGCATTAAACAGCAGGGCAAGCCTTAGTAATCGCTGCGTTCCTCCCGGAATTACGCGGTGATATGGAAAAAATGAATACTCAATTGCGACAAGCATGGCGGGAAAAAATGCTGCAGTAGCCAAAACCGAATACAGTTTGGCTGTGCCTACGCACCTTTCCAACCATTCTAGTTCCGTGAAAAATGAAAGCACGACTTGCCCCGTTCACGATTAGTTGCCATATTCTTCAGTGCTCCCAACCAGCTAGTTGACGAGGTCTTTTGACCCCAATAACGAAAGTATGAGACATCTACTGTATCTAAGGTTGCCGCACGTTTTCTCAATTCATGCTGCCACATCATCTGTCGGCTTCAACCTAAGTTTTTCCACCCCATGAGCGACACGGTCCAACCACCGAAGTCTACCAAGCTTTATACTCTAAGATAAGGTATTCTCAGAACCGGCGACAAAACCAAAATCAGGGTATGTTCCCGCGAAACGATTTACAGCGGCTACATTTCGATCAGCCTGCCTAACCGCCAGTCGGTCGTCCAAAAGAATAGAAACGAAACATTTCCCGAAACAAGTCCGTGAAACTAGCGGATTACCCACAAACTATCACCAACAGTAACTGAATCTGCAACACTGTCGCAGATTCAATTGGAAACGTACTACATCGGGGAAAATACAACACAAGATACAAGCGCACAAAATTAATTTATTAGGAAATAAAAGCGTTGCACCTAGTTCTGAGTGCATTACGCACATGCAGATGGTTTCTCTCAGGGGCCTAAAAAGGAATGAAGAAGAACATTGTCAGTTAAAAAAGTTAGTATATAGATTTCACTGAAAACGATCGCTGGTTCTACGGAAACATTTAATGGGTCTCATGCCCTCGCTTTGGTTTGTTTATGTAAGCAATAAAACTGACGAAGAATCGAAGGAGCTACTGAAAAAGCAATCAAATTTTCCGACTAGTAACATGTACATTGATTGAAAACAATACGTGGTAATAAACACACATGCGCACTCTTTGCCCGTAATCCCAGTCTAACGCATCCGTGAACTAGTGCTTGGCGGATCTCACACTATTCAGGAGCGACTCTTCTTGGAGTGTCTTTATTGATTTCTCGGCATCTGTTAGACAGTAAGTGAACGTTATGGAATCAACCAACCAATAAGAGCTCATACAAACCATTGGCTGTAAACAGCCGTTTTCTCACCGGTTCCCAGTGAGATAAATGGAAAAGTCAGCTCCTCACCAATGGTCACAATCAGCGTTCTGCGTACCGTCGTACCAAGAATCCTGGTCCTACAGCGTTTTAGTGCATGGGCCTGGAAGATAAGTGAAAATGACGGATGACATACCGTTGCGTTGAATTTGCCAGTTATACTTGAATCCTGTTCTACCTTGGCCAGTCCATCTAGGCTTAATGCTCTGATAGGCTGTTAACGACTAGTTTCATCGTCCTTACATTGTAAGCGCATGCGGCGAACGATGGACTTATGGTTTTATACGACACAGGAACCCTAGACGAAGCTGCTTGTCAGATAAAATAGAACCGTCACTGCAATGCACTATTTGTGACCCCACTAACGATCACCTTACGAGGACATTAACCTGCCGGGATATGTAAATGACAACCCAAATAGCATAACGGATCCCGTGTCAATCCGGCGAATTTGGCCGTTGTATGCAGAAAATATCCCGAAATCCTACCGGTACCGGGCAGGCAACAGATGGGCAACGGACTTGCGGCACGCTCTTCAATGTCCTTTGTCCCCTTTTTGCCTTTTTCCCCTTTGAAGTCGTCTAAACTATCAGATCGCCCACTTCACAATGTTTGTTTTTTAATTTATATTTATTTTCAAGGCCCGTGATAAGTCAGCGATAGCTTCTTGCATCAGCGAACTAATATGTTACGTACTCACTACACATGAAAGATAATGGCAAGTACCCCCAAACGGCCGCAATGCCACGAACAGATGCGCCAAAACTGTAGGTGCAAAACGGGGCCAAGGTGAAAAACCTAAAGCGGGTTAAAAAAATAAATTATATTTAAAAATAAAAAAAATTTACGTTAAATTTTTAAAAAGGCCTTCTAAATGGATCACTGGCGCCCTCTGCAACGAAGGCGGGCATAAAATAAAATGTATTTATTGTGGTTTTGTGGTATTTAAAGCGATGTCAGTTGCGTATGATATAGTAATTCATTGATGGTTAGGGTCACAAAAGACAACCCATTCTGTGGGCATTTTAGCATTTACCCTGTTACCCTGCGACCGTAAACGCGATCACGATCGTCGTTGAACCAGTGCTTGTTAGCTCACTCAATATTTAGCGTCGATTGACATAAATAGCTGATATACACCTGACAGCGTCTTTCTGGTGGATAATATAGAGCATGATTTAACCTTATCTATCACTACTGATGTAAATCTGCTTTTCGTGGTAAATTTTTTTCAAAATGAATCCATTCAATTATATCTCAGCGTCAAGTCCATCCCAGTCAGGGGTGACGGCATGCGTCGGAGAGTGGTGCCCACCTCACGGAAGAAGCAACTCTTCAAGGCATTAACCTATATATCACGTGCATTCAAATGTTGAAGTTCACCGTCTCGTTGTGGCTGTTCACGTTGGTGAGGTCCGTTTTCGGGCGGAGTAGTTTAATACTGTACCGCTGATAAAAGTCTAGTCTCATTTTCATTGTCTCTACACTAACCCGCGCATCGGTAATACCTTAGAGCATGCGTTCAAAGTGATCTAATCCTGAAAGTTTCTTTAGGAACAACTCATCTCTCCGTATGTCTGCATACTAATAAGAATAACCTAAACAAAGCTGCTTGTGAAGTCTTAATTTAACCTTTTCAGGCATTTATTGCAAACGGCAAGGTAGAAAGAGAAAAGTAACTGTGCATTCCATTTATTGATGACCTACACTTACGTTTTAGCCGATTATTGTTGTACGGCTATATGAGTCCCTTTTGCGTTATCATTTTCGCTAATGAATCTGTGTCACTTTTGCTTAGGTTTCTAGGCACTGAAGATTATCTTTCCTTCGTTTTCCAATGAGACCACACGCTATTCTACTGTGATCTAACTGCCAAGGTCATTCATTCACTTGAATTACTCGTGATCTCTTGCTAACCGTGAGTAGTCGTCTGCAAGGAGGTATCTTGTATTGAATAATTGAGCGAGTCTCCTTCAAAACGATGGCGCGAAGGTTGACTCAAGTTATTGGATTTTGTAGGAGTGATAAATCCGGATCCATTTTGTGTTACATAGGCATAGTCATTACGCTTGATAACCGCCATTTCTGTTGCTTGCTTGATTTTTGCTAGGCACTTATGCGGTTCATTTGTGATGTGCATTTTGTAATCAAGCGGTATTCTTTACTAAGAAATCTCATTTGTTATTGTTTGTTTTAGTTTAGCTTTATTTTGAATTTATGGAGTTTTATGTCATGAAGAGACTTAATTTTTCCGAGCTTTAGCCTTTTTCGTCCCAAAAGTGATTAAAAAACGTAATGGATGAGTCCAGTCGGCGGTCTCTAAAAACTTCAGATATCATGGCCACTCGAGCAAACGTGTGGAGGCGCTTGAAGAGAGCGTAGAGCAAATCTAAGGCAGAAGGGTACAGTTTACACCCACCAGATTTCGATTAGTAATTACCAAATATGGATGGCACTGCCCCCTTCTGGTGCACGCCAATAGCATATGGACAAAGTTGTCAGTACATCCCAGGTACCTCAGGAACACACAACTTCTCCGAGTGAAAGTGCTGCAGACAACGGCAAGCCGCCTGATATATCCATTAGTATTTATGGGTGAACAACAAACAATAAGGTAAAGTAACTGTCAGGAATGAAAAAGATGCCATTTTTGCATTGGAATAGTCTCCAAATGATCGAAACGTTTGGTTGTACGACGGTATGAATGATGAAGGTAACGTTAGTATTTTCTTGTTGGTGACAGCTATTCGCGAGATGAGCCCCCGAAGTTCTAAAATAGGAGCGTGAAGAAAATAGGGAATTTGTCAATTTTAGTTGCTCGATTTATGTGAGTGCTGCCACCGGTAATGATAAGATGTACAGAGTAAGTATGCACAAAAGTTTGTGCATCCAACAATTCGACCATAAGGACTACTGCAGATAGTTGCAAGCAAGCTGTGAAGTTGCGGCGATTGCTTTAGTAGATCTTGGAGCTGCCTTCTTCATAACCCACAGCTTTCCTGAAACTTTGTGTGAAACGTTCTTTTTAAGTTCTTTACGGGGTTCGCTGTTCCATTTGCGGAAAACCACTGGTTTACATAAACTGAGAAGGTATTCTAACGAAACGACATCTTTCGTGTTCTTATCACCTATAAAAACCTTGAATTTTAAAGCCACAACCTCCAATATTGGCGGTTACCTAATCGTCATCGGATTATGACACCAAATAGATGCTTCCGGTTTTTCACATGTCAACTCAATGCATCTTTGGCCAGTCCAAAATGTAACCTCATAAGTACTCCATGTTTCCAGCAAAACCATTAATTTTTAGGGTACCATATGTTCCATCTTGCTTGCTAGCGACCAGCAAACAAACTTGAGGGGTTTCTACTTCGAAAACAAAATCGATGTAAGGAGAAAAGTTATGCGTTAAGGTATTGTGCCAAAATGAGGGTAATGAAACATCCCAACTGCAGTGTCATCCCTACCGGAACCAATGTCAAAGGCGTTATAGCTATCGGCTAGTATCTAGAACCAACTTTTCCTATTAAGCTCAAAGGGCCCCGAGGAGTTGGGACCTCCACTGAGCAGTTTCCCGGATTCATTGAATCTCAGTGAACGGTCCAGGAAGCCTAGTTTTCTTAACTAAGCTGTAATTTCACGCTTTTTAACTCCCCCAAAAGGTTCCCGACCGTGTTGCAAAGGGAACTGCTCGGGTCGCTTTGCGGTAAACTTGAAGCCGTTCTTGGGTTTGTTCTGAGGGCTTTCTAGACCGGTTTGGGGGCGCTTATGCTGAGTTGCTTAGAAGGCAACATTACTTTGCTAAATATAACGACCAATAAAAGGGCTGCCTACAATAAAGAACATACGGTTTTGGGGTGTAATGCGAAGCATCCTGAGTCATACAGCGTGTGTGAACTGCCGGACGGTGTTGATAGGTGTAGAAATTTGTAGATGGAGAGATCCTAGTCAGAAAAATTCCTCCAAAACGCACCGAAACGGTCCCATACCAACTCGTCCCCATAATGAGCCAAATGTACCGCTATGAAAAATGTGATCTGTCTGGGTAGTTTTTGGAATACGCCCAAAATCAGTCCTTGTAGTCCCAGGTAACGCCAAATTTCAATTTCCTAATCGTAATTCGCAACTAACCTATTTGCCTGCGCAGAATGCCTAAGGCGAACTTAAATTCCGTTAATAAGTACACCCTCTAACGTTCCGACGTGCATCTTAACGTTTCGCAGTGCGCCAAGCGCATAATTGGAACCGCCGGGAAGAAGCAAAAATCCTCGGCATATAAACACATCCTTTATTAACAATTTTCGGAAATAAAATGCGTAGTGGATGCCGATTTGTTCGGCTGTAGCTATTTTTTTAGTTGGTCGTTGGCGAAAAATTCACCCAAAATTCCTATAAAATCTGGAAAAAAGGAAATGGCTTGTTTACCTTAATATAATTGACGGAAGATATTTATGGTGGCAATATAAATTAATAATAGAAAGCGTTATGTGACTGCAGAAATAAAGCCGCATGGTGTGCGTAAAATTGACGGATATGTACATACCCATTGTTTTCACTTTGGACATTTATATCTCAACTTTTAATGCAGATTTCTTTAAAAGCAGCTAGCAGGTGGTTCACCGTTGGTGCGGAATATTGGACTCCATGGCTCTTTAAGTTGCTGACGTCGTGTCGAGCGGAGTACCTGTAGATTTGGACGTACAACTCCACCTTTTCTCACACTGTTTTTACAGTGGCTCCTGGGTAGCCTATGCGGCATACAAAATCTACGGGTTGGAAGCAATACACTCTTAAACTTACCTATTACCAAACCACAAACTCCTATGCCAGACAAAATCGTTTTCCCATGGGCACCTTTCTCACTTTCAGCTGGAGCAAGACGGTTGTCGCCATTAAATGAGGCATGACATCCCACGTTCCATCTCCGAATGTAGATGCCCGACGTTTGTGAGAAATATGACCCTAAAAGTTTAATATATTTTTAAGTGCAACTTACTACACGGTCACAATATATGGGGTTCTGCAAGTTTTCGTTTTGATTGGCGAACTCGGACAAAGTGTCCACCGGCAGCCCCGATTCGTTCGGCTGCGGTCGGAGATCTGTAATCCTCTGTCGCAAACAGAAAAATTCAGCCTCCCATCCTTGCATTTAGTCCCTCACGGAGACCTGTATTTCCTAAGATCATTAGATCTCGTAATTCGGAAACAAAAATTACCCCAAAGTCTCTCTCCCCAGTCTTCAACTATTTTGGTGGATGGCTTCGGTGCTTCTTTGTTGGTACTGGGTACAGTATAAATGGGAGCAGCTTTTCTGAAAGAAGTAGGGAGCAATGAAGGACAGTGAAAACTTACGGGCAATTTGGCCCTGATGTGCTCCCAAACGGGGTGGAAGCAATGCACTAATGACAGTCAGAATATGACCGAATGTTGATGAAAAATTATCAATGGAAAAATGGGGTTATCTAAGTAAGCTGCTAATCATGGTGTTTATATCCAAAGTCTTTAAAAGAGAATGATGGATATGAGATGGAATATATTCCAGTTGAGGTGGTTCTGAAATCATAGTTCTTTGCTTGACGAGTTGCTCTCGCATGAGTAGGCAGCCCAAAGTGTGCAACCATTCCCAAAAACAACTAAGCGGTTCGATAGAACTTGCGCTGCATAGTGTGAAATTGCTAAATTAAGATCAGGCCTTAGCTACAGCGCCGACAATAACTTCGAAAATTTTAAACCCGGGCCCAAGTCAAAACATGGTTTTCAGAAAAATCAAACCTACATTTTTGACTGGAAAAATGGTCTCGATCTTGTTAACGAAGTCAGATTGACACCCTGGTTGACTAAAAATGAACAATGACGACAAACGATGCAATGCACTGAGGCTAATACAGCGTGCCCAAAGTTCACATCATTACATAGAAACGAGCAAATGGATCCCGAGAACGTGTTTGCGGTACTCCACCTTCCGATTTCACAAGCAAAATGATAAGACATTATCAGCAAGTTCTTCGTAGTTTCCCACTAATCATGCAGGTTGCATGATCGTATCATACAATAAAACCAACTAGCTGGAAATTTCGTTCGACTTCTGGAGATGGGAGAATCTGAAAGTGGGTAATGGGTGCACTACGGGCAGAAAAGCAGACAACACTCCAAATTGGGGTCCATCTGGCAGGGACGTTCAGTGCCTAGGTCAGATGGCCTGTAACGAAATCGTCGGACGTTATAAGGCCTTTGTGACATGAGAGTAAAATGCTACGGACGTAAACAGAAGTGTATCAGGATAGGGAAAAATGAAAGATAGTTATAAAATAATTCCGTAATTATGTTTCGTCAATAGGGACGGGAAGGAAAGGATCGATAAAGAAGATGACGAAACTCAGATCTTTCGACTCGATTAGCGTGAAAACCGTTTGAGAACAGAAAAACACCTACACATGATCGCCTATGCCACACGAATTGTTGTGGAACCCGAAAGAGCCGATTTCCCGTCCGAGGTCCTAGTGGGAACAGGAGCCACAGGCAATGACAAATGTTATGAAGAATAAGATTTCGAATGGACATCAGATATGCAGCTAACGGGATAAGAGTAATTCAGTATGGCGGTCAGATTTAACAGCGGTAATATTGTGCAGAAAGAGTAAGTTTGGCCAGACTGTCAAACACACAATGAACGAAACACATTTCCGACTGATTCGCTTGCGTCGCGCAAAGTTTTTCCTGGGGTAGTAAAAGGAAGGTGTGATACTAGTCTGTGATTTTTCAAGGACGCAAGTGGTTAGGTAGGCAGTCGCCATGCACCCACTAAGCCCAACGTTCGAGCGGAAACTCTTTAGCCCATCAAGGCGCGGTGATCTGGCAGATTACATTGTTGCAGCCCCTGAAAGCATGGAACAGAAGTTAAACTGAACCAATGGTCAATAATTTCACCACCTCAGATGCACTGCAAAGGGAAGCAATGCCCCGAAGTTATCACAAGGAGGCGACGGCCAAGTGAATCGTTCTGATTTGCCATTGTGGTAGCATCCTCAGGCAGAATGCACTGCACACTTCAAAGCATAATTCTGCTAAATGTGGCTAAATATGAGTCGAATAGCCTGTCAGCGGAAACTATTCTTGGGTTAAATTGCGGCAGGATGACAGGGCGTGAAATTTTTCTTTGAGTGGCATATATAGATTCGTCCGTCAATAAAGAAGAACCGTGATGTCTGCCGTAGGGCCAGAAATTGTGACCATTCATTAGAGTGGCCAGGCCAACCTCCTAACTTGCTGAACTTTGGCTTACGAGATTTCTCTCCCATCTTTCAGATTCGAGTGTTTTCACCAGCCTTCAGAAACGCCGTGCTTGCTGTTTAACTGGCAAAACTGCTCAGTATTAAAATTCTGAAACCTTAAAGGTTTCCGTATCCCTTGAATTCGCGGCCGGGTTCTCAGGATAATCAGTAAGTGCTTCGCTTCTACGGTGGCCGTACTATAGTGCGCTTTGATCAAAGACCCAAGTGGCTGCTGATAAAAAATGTTGCTGCGTGGACCCATGTACGAAGAACTTTCTTCCCTCAAAGGTGACAGAGAAGACAAGGGTGCACTCAGATCTCTGTGGTTCACCCAGATTAAAACAGAGAAACAGGCAATGTGTTACAGGGTAAGTTCCTACGATCTGAAATTACACCTCTGTCTTACCGCGCTAACCACAGCCTCTGTAAAACTGTAGGTCTCTGGTTGCCTTAAGCAATTCTTGTTTCAGCGGACTGCATCATGGACATTCTTTAAAACGTTTACCTCAGATTTGCTTATTGCTTGGAAGAAGTGGTAGTCTTATTGGCGACGATTATTGCAATTTTATCAACAGAAACCGAATTCTTGAGAGACGTAAAAGGCTGTTGGCTACTACGAAATTGCGGTTGGAGAGAGCGATCATCCTAGGTGAGCGATAATGCAGGACCATTCGGGACGAATGTGAATGCTATTTTCTTTGGGTCCGAAAATCCCCGGTCACGAGGTTGAGTTTATCAGGCGTGCATAATTGCAAACCAAAGACTGTTGACTGAGTGAAGGCCTTCGGAGAATGGAAACTCTTGTTGGTTCACTAGCAAAAATACTCTTTGGATAGACAAGATTTAGCGGTGGTTTTGAAACAACTGTGGAATTCCAACGCCTTTATCTTAGTGCCGGAAAGTTGATGCAATGCTTTTGCTTTAGTTGTACGTTCATGTAGATGTAGCTGCTCAGTGAAGCACTACATTTTGCTTTTCATGGCAAACATTTTGTAAGAAAGCGGCCTCAGGTGGTCCAGCCCATGGTTTTTCAGAAACCCGTGTAAAATATTAAGGTCGCCTCCTCACCCTGCCTTTGATTGTACTCGGCGAAGAAGGACAGGAATTTCACTGGGCAAGTTTGGTTTTATCATTCCAACTTGCTCGCCAGATATGAGTCGGTATGTTTGGTTGCTGGATTCCTGATTATTTTTTTGAAAGTTAGAAGTGCAAACAACGACCATCCAATAAATTGATTGTCCTTGCGCAGGAGTTTGGTCTAAGAGGTGCAACGGTGGCTCTGAAATAACGTGTGACTATGGATGTCCAAGTTTTCCAAACGCGTTCATATTGACTTGGCAAAGATCGCCCAAATGGTTTTGGTTTCCACCGCAGACAATGAAAGGTTCTAATAATGTTGGTCATAAATCTACATCCATGCGCAAACCTACCTGACTAATCTCTTCAAGAATTCCACCTCTTAAGACTGTTTTGAATTTCAACTAAGGTTTTCTCACCTCGGGCTACGTGAGTAGACCTGGGCAAAGTGCATCCTGTGACAATACATGTCATTGTTTACGATTCCGCTTTCCCAAGCACCTCGCCACTTCATGGGGACCTAAAGTGTGTGTGCAAGCATTTGGAAATTATGGGAAATCCAGGTTTAACCGGAGTTGCGCTGGAACGGGTCATACATATTCGTCGGGGAAGTAGGCCTACTCTTTGTCCTTCCTGGAGAGGGGAGTACCTCGACCATCTGCCATTGTTGTCAATCGACTTGAAGACATTGACTGTGGATGGTGATACTTTGGACGGGAAGCCAAATGATGGCCAGGAAGAACTATTCTTTCACTCATTGACCATACGAAGGTTCCTGCACAGCTTCTTCCAAACCAGTTGAGTTTCCATTGAGTATAATGGGCAGTACATTATGGTCATCTCTGCCTAAGAGTGTTATCGATTCAGGCCAAACTACCTGTTCGGTTTCTTGGCCTTTCGACAAGCCGAGGGAGCCAGGTGTTTATCTTCCTCTTGCCGCTGTGGGCAGAGAACAAGCTGCTACATAGTAAAGGCACCAATGCCCGGGGACTCTGACTTTTCCCAGTACAGCAGACTAATTTCTTTGTCGTAAGATACAAGCCATGGTCCATATGGTCGTCTACTTACGTAGAAGTCAATCACTATTGTTGGGGCTTAGGGAATTTACCGTGAATATTACGATTCTCTTCGCATCCTAGACTAAGAATTTACCTTGTGAATGAGTGTGTTTGCATTCTCATAGTCGAGAGAGCAGGCTGCTGTTCGGGTCGCAAAATAAGTATGCAGGTTAACAACTGTGCTCTCAAAAAATTACCTCCCCCGCACATAATAACAAGAACACCGTCAGAGGCTCCATGTCTACCTACAAGTTATTCCTTCGTGGCAATGTATCGCACAAGTTTAAATTCCATCGCAATAACTCCTCGCCTGTTTGCGTCCCCGGGGTAATCCTTATCCGCCACTAATTATTATCTGCCTCCATTTTTGCTCCCAAGGGTCTTTTTGCCTGGAACTCCTTTTATATTAAATATTTGGGCCAAAATTTGTGTCATTTCTTCAAGTGTTTCATATCTTGGTTCGTTGGTAAGTGCGCTTAAACACCACTGTCCGTCAAATTAAAATGATTGAATAGAAATCGTAAGGAAGTTGAGGCACGGGCTCTTATGCCCAAGTTGTCGAAAAAGGAATTCAGTGTAATCTGTGGCTGCTGGGTTCCACCGAACGTCCTGGGGAGCTGGAAGTGGTTCTTTTAGAATAAAAGCAAAAGTGATTAAGGTCGATTTGCAGCTGCTGTAGAACGGATTGTCCTAACGCAAATCTCGTATTATGTTTGCCTGCCCCCAACCTTTGTGACCACTTGTGCGTCATTATTTCTCGGCTCTATATGATTGCAATACTGGAAACCCCGACACTTAACCGGTACAAGGAAAAGGCAGTCGGAAGCGGTAGCAGGTTGAGTATATTTGGACAAGAGCATGCGAGCGGTGTATGCGTGATCAACGCGCTGGAAGGTCGACGTTCGGTTAAACAAGCTATCCGTAGAAACAAATCCATGTTCCGCTGCACCGCTGCACTGTGTTGGCAAACGGCTTGCACCGGTCACACTCTATCTGAAATGATACCATTTCCACTGAAAATATGCCCGTCAGTGAAAGATTTCAAGGCAGTGTGAAACCGGAGATAAAAAACTAGATCAGGGAATCTGGGGTGAAACAAATGAATTCTCCGGATATGAATAAAAAAGAGCATGAAAACGCAAGGAAAAATCAATCGGGCCAGATTGGAATTCAGAGCTCCAAAGGCAGAGGTCCCCCGCATGGGGGAGGCGGAGGCTCTCGGACAATATAACGGAGGGTTCGCAGTGCCTAAATTCTTCGAGCCGGTGTCCAGACGGCGGCAAACCGGAAGAGAATGAGATAGACAACGTATCAATTTCAGATATCGAATGGCTGGCCTGCATCCAACGGTACCGGTTGCTCATAACTTAGTTGTAATACTGCTAGAAGTTTGCTGCAGTTCAATCGATCCATTTTGAAGTCCATTTGTTTAAGTAGATGGTTCCTCAGTGCACGTCGCCATCTGGGTCGCTCTTTGTTCTTGCCGGCTGGTTGTGTCCCGGTTTGTGACATCAAGTGTTGCTTTGTAACTTCTTCATTGTTTGACGATTTATCTTTGGCGAATTTAAGCTAGAAGGAATCTGGCAAAGATTTTTCATATCTTTCTGATTTTCCCTTGAGTTAAAATTGCTGATATAATGAGAGTGCATTTGTTCGCATAATCAGGCAGGTTTACCAGAGGTAATCGTTGATAGGGTCACAAATAGTGCGCTGCAGTGACGGTTTTATTTTATCTGACAAGCAACTTCGTCTAGGATTCCTGTGTCGTATAAAACCGTCAATAAAATATAGGCTATGATAGTTTCATTTTTTTCATCAACCGGTCTTCACAGCGAATTTCTCAAGTGATTGCAGAATGTTTTTCATGGTGATGCATACAGCACATTTGGCCGTGTATAGCAGTTCCATTATTATTTATCGGAAAATGACTAAACGTACCTTCCAGTCGTGCGGGACATCAGAAGATGGCAGAGATATCGGGCAAGAAAGAAATAGCACGGTGATAACAATGTGCTGATTTGGGGGAAGCTACGCTGCAGGAGCACCGCGTTAGATGTCCGGCGTTAGGCCAGCCAAGTTGGTGTGTTGCTTTTTGTTCTAAAATTTAATTCAAGAGTGGCGTTCGTTAACATTCCTTCAAGCTCCCGTGATGCTGAAGTGCTGTCTGACGTGGTTATTGCAGGTTCACAGTCACGTGCCTCCGAACGTTCCGTGATTCCAGATATGTCAACATAATGATAAAGAAGGTTTATTAAGTATAGAATTTCATTCTCAGGCGCTCCTGTGGCTGCGGTTCATAGCGAGACGCGGTTAGTAACTGATGGTGTACCGCTTCATGGTGTGTTAGTTTGTTGCATTTAATCACGTGCGCTGTTACAGGAAAAATGATTACGGAATACGTTGTGGCCAGTGGCAGTCAGCAAAGCAAAGGTTCTCTTTTGGATTCCCTCTGGGTTGCCTTCATCCAATTCAGACGGACGACGGTACAGGATAAGCCTGTGAAATCTGTGTGTACTAAATCTTTCAATTGTCGGCGGTTTCCTTCACTTCTTTTCAGATCTCTGAGAAGAAGCATTTGAATATACCTACTGCACTCGGAACCAGATGACACTTTTTCATATATGTCGTAATGAATTATTTTTGCACTCGTTCTTTTTGTGTTCGCTGTTTTTCTTTTTCCAGTCCGGCTCCGACTGAATCGCTGTAAATTGGTAGGCAGGAATATACCGGGATTTTGATTCCGTCGCAGAAAACTTTTCCACGTTGCTCACTGCTTACTTAGGAATGCTCAGCCGTTTAATGTAGGCGATGCTACTGCGTACGCCTAAACGTTAAGAGACTTACCATCGTCGAGGGATAGAGGGGCAAAAGGGAAGTAAACGGTTGCGCCATTTTTCGTTTGCCCAGTAATTGTCCAGCCGGTACCCGATGGGCACCGATTGCGTTTCCGGTTTTGGTATGTAATGTCCAGCTTCACGGGATCTCACTGGACGTTTACTGGGTTTCTTCCGGATAGTTACCACACAGAGTCCGGATCCGGACCGAATCCAGCATGCTACCTGGATAGCCGTATGTCTTCAAAGATCACCTGAAAGGCGCACTTTAGGAAGGTGTCAAGTTCTACCATACGAAACTCGTGGAACAAGAGTGCTAGTTAAAATTCAAGGCTTGGTAAAACGTTCCATATATTTATTTGTCTAGGACGAATACTTGCTTGAGGAATCCTAGCAAACTTGCGCTGAAGCCCATCAGAAACGGGTAGTGCAGAAGCAAACATAAGATAAAGGAGGGTGAACAACGTTGAGATATTCTAGAAGTTCTTTAGACTATAAGAAGTTATATACCTCACAGTCTGTATAGACTTGTGAGACCAGTTTTCTAGTTTTGACTTCTGCCTGGTATGTTTATGCTTTTCGCAGTTTAGTTCCCGAATAACCCAAGGTTGCACCCAACCCTGTATCCTCCTTAACTTCTTCTATTCGCATTTCCTCTGCATCACCCCAGAACGAATTTGATCTTGTCTTGCGCATGGTTCTTCCAAAGCGAGAAATATTCAATATTTTAATTATTAATTATCATCAACTCATTGTTAACCATCTGTGACAGAAATCTGCTTTTACTTTTATCGCATCAATTTAACTATATCTCTGAGACAACTTGGACTCTGGCTGCTTCCGCGAGTGTGGATCTGCCGTTGGTTGACTTTGTTCAGTACCCTTCGACGTTCGTGCGATTTACCGTCAGAAACAGAAGAACCAAGTCTTGATGGAAACACTGGCAAGGTTGGGTAGTATTTCAAAATTGTTTTACAAAACATTACCGCAGCAGCTAAGTTTTCGACAATGTGGTCGCCAGGCGCCGTCAATTTTTTGTTGGAGGACCATAAAGTGCTCAACACTCTTGGCAATTAATTCACAAGGTAATTACGCAGTCAACCTGTAGAAACAACCGTCCTAACACGAAACTCGTATTACGTTTCCTTGCCCTTAACCTTTGTGACCACTTGTACTTCACCCTTACTCGGCTCGGTACGACTGCAAAACTGGCAACCTTGAAAATCTACCAATACAGCGAGAAGACATGCGGAAGTGGTGGAAATTTGAGTGTATTTTTAACAGGAGCGTTCGTGCGAAGCCGGCGTGAGCAACGCACAAATTGCGACCGCGCTTGGCGGTCAGCGTTCGATCAAATAAATCCATGGTCAGCTACAGGGGCATTCTCCTAGATAACCGTCGGAGAAGGCCTATGTTTTTGACCTTATGGAATAATCCGGAAATCGTCGGATGTCCTGGGCCTTGGCGTTGATCGTCAATTAGGAAACTTTCCACTTTGTCGGTGGTCTCGTTGGTGTTCATTGTTGGGAGCTGACCGTGCGCCGGACACCCAAATTGAAAATCGCCATTGGGAGGTGAACGCAGCTGTGATACTGCGGCCTAGCTGCGCCTGCACGCCGCTGCAACCGAGTATCCCGCTTGATGTGTGCTGGGCGAACCATCGGTCTAACCGCGTCCCACATCCACGGGTCTCACCCTCTCGTCCAGAGTCTTTGCCAGTTGGGATTGAAGGTGAGTGTCTGAACTTGGGCCCTCCCTTGCCCCCTGGTGCGTGCATGATGCCGACCGATGGTTGTGGAGTCGGAGTCCGTGGAATCGCTTCGGTCATGGAATTTTTATGACAGAGGTTAAGACAAAAACAATCTGATGGAAACGGTGCTCGTGAGCACCGGTGGGCGTTCCACTTGGTGTCGGATACCTAACGGTGGTTGGTGCTTCCCTTGTCGAAGTAACATGGGGGCGACCTATCTATCGGCGCGTAAATTATCACGTTATACACGTCATCCTTTTGAGTACAGCTACGCACTTACGACGACAGGTTATTAAACCATCTGATGCTAAAGTGGCAACAAAACCAGAGAAAAGATCAGACTGCTTTACTTTGCCATCTCTACGGCTACTTTGCACATCCGGCACTTCTAGTGCGGTTGGTGGTGCTGTGGCGTCAGTCCCACCAGCAGTCTTCACGGGTGGCACTGGTAATGGCTAGGCTCGACTAGGATGGCGGGACACATGGGATGGGAGGGGTCCATCTTTCGATCCGCATTCTATAGTGGCAGGTTTGATACGATCAATAGACGCTGCATCGCGTTTGCGCTCGAAACCAACGTTCTATGACCGCGTCTTACCAGGCAAAACAAACCGCATACGGTGCTTGAAGTGGCGGTTGGGCATAATCAAATGAAACGAAAGCGTGAGTTGAAGTAGTTCGTACGGTTCGAATGTAGCCCGAAGGTCTTTGGTCCCGCCGTGGATTGACTTTATGCGTTTGCGTGTGTTACGAGAAGCGTTTTGCATAGTCATCATAATTGAAATGGGTAGGTCTCAATGGGGCACTAGCTCCCCAGGGAGGCGGAGCGTGCAATCAAACAAAAGCTCATTTGATGTGGCGCGCATTTTTTCTTTACCTGAAATACGAAGGCTCAAAAGAGCTAGCGGAAGTATTTTGCTCCAAAGCTGGTCAGCCCCGGCTCGCAAAGCAGCTTTTAGCTGCCGGTGAAATCTTTTAACGGTCCTTTAGCTTGGGGGCGATGGGCGGCTGTTCTGATATGCTTATACACAAGTGTTTTAACCATATGTGAAAATGACCCGTCGAAACGCAAACCGCGGTCGGTGGTCACTACAGCGGGACAACCAAATATGCTTACCAAACCTGCCAAGAAGGTCTTCGCGGTCTCTTCTGACGCAGAGCAGGAAAATAGTATGGTCAGTGGCCAGCGAGTGAAGCGGTCTACACAGGTGAGTATGTGGACGTAGCCGTTAGATGGCGGGAGAGGGCCTGCGGGATCAACTTTTACGTGGTGAAAACTTATCTCTGGTTCGGAGAAAGTGGCCAACGGAGCCCTGGAATGTCGATGGACTTTCGCTCTCTGGCACTAGAGGCAGGCGCAGGGTCATTAGCCCCTATCACGTTTAACATTCAACCACTCTAAACGCTCGGCACTAGCCTCACCGAAGTAGCCACGCTCGGGTGGGCGAGGTTGTGTAAGGGTGAGCTGCTGGAACCACCGGTCATAGACGACCTTGCGATACGTCGCTAAGAATTGTATTCTGCAATGCTGTGATGGGTGCGACTTCTAAGTTTAATGGGCTGTCTTGACGAAATTTGTGGATGTCAAGATCCATCACTTGGGCCTGTGCCATCGCATCGAGGTCGATGTTCGGTGTTGGAGACGAACGAAGCTGGTGTATGCAAGAAAGTGCATCAGCGGCGGATTTATCGGCCCCAGAAACATGTCGTCTGTCCACAGTTAAATGTGAAACACTTTACGTGGTGGATCTCGCATGGCAATTAGCGATCAAAGGCTGGATGCAGCGCATATAACAGCGGTTTGTGATTTGTGATTAAGTTGAATGGGCGACTTTCTAATGCATGCCTGAGGTGTCGGGCAGCTAGGTAGACCGCGAGCAACTCTCGGCCAAGCGTGATATACCCAGACTCTGCCGGTTGCAGCCGATTGGAGAAACGTGCTAAAGGCTTCCAAGAACCATTGTTGTACTGCTGAATTACAGCTGCGACTGCAATGTTTGAAGCGTCGGCTATCAGAGACACGGGTGCTGCCGAGTCGGAATGCGCGAGTAGCGCTATTATGGTGATAGCGTCCCCGATGTGAATGATCGTCTGTTTAGCAGCCTCATGGAACACGAACTTATGCTTAACTCCCGTAACAGATCTGTGAGAGGAGTAATTATTTCCGCGAAATCAGGAATATAAAGCCGATAGAAGTTAACTAGCCCGACAAATTGCCGTAAGTTCCGACAGCAATGAGGCTCTGGGAATTCCTAAATAGTGGTGACCTTATCCGGCATGGGCTTTATACCCGAGGACGAGACGATATGCCCCAAAAATGTGGGTTTTTCAAGCTCACATTTTGAAGCTATAATGCTTCCGCCATGTTTTCTGAGCCGGTCAAAAGGAACCCATAGGTGTGGGATGTGTGTCCGAGTGGCTAGCTACGAGTTTATCGTCTAGGTTTACACATACTGTAAACCGCTTGTGAACTCGTGCATAAACCTTTGAAAGATTTGAACAGCATTGCTGACCCCAAAGGGCATCCTGACGAGCCCGAACTGTCCAAAAAATGTAGTCACCGCTGTTTTCATTATGTCATCCACCTCCATGGCAATCTGAATAAATCCTCAAACTAAATCTGAAGATCTTGCAACCGGACAGCGCCGAAGTGAGGTCTTGTGTGTGGGAAATGGGGTAGCACTCGGAAACGGTGACCCTTTTGAGTGCTTTGTTGTCTTCACATTGCATCCAAACGCCATTGGACACAAGCACCATGTGAAAAGGAGAGGACCAAGGAATACTGGAAGTTCGGAAGATGCTCGGTTCCAACACATGGTGGGATTCGGCCTTGGCTAAGTGGGATCTTTCAGGAGGTTGGCGACGAGGCATGCTGAAATTCGGGGGTTCTTTGGTCTATATATGTTGAGTTACTTAAGGATTGACGGCGGTAAATAAACCGGTGTCGCAGCATACCCCAGCAGTCACGGAGTAGCATGTTTAATGGCTGGTGGGCTGGTGGTTTAGTCTATTGTGGTGTAATTTGGCTGACGACGACGTGCGAGCCAGTGATGGTCACTGACGTCCGATAGTCCAGTACTTTCCTGTGCCAATCGTCGACTATTAAGTCGAAATACTGAGAGATTTCTATGCCAATAATAGGACACGGATCCTCGACGACGATGCCCACCCAACGAAATTTACTATTCAGGCCAAGGTCGAGTGTGAGGGAGTGACGTCCATACTTGTAAATATCGGTACCGTTCGCAGCCCGTAGCATTTTCCCATGTGCAGGGATCAAATCACTCGGGCCGCTGGAGATTAGCATAACCTCGGCTCCTGTATCCCCCAGGAGTAGCTTGTAACTCGTCAAGTCCTTGAAGCTTAGGAGGCGGTAATTAGTAGCTAGCTTTGCGTCTTGTGTCACAACCAATAAGCGGGAACCTAGCCTCCCTGCTTCTTACCTGGAAGTGTGCAACCGGGGTCAAACCGTTTACCTAAGCTTCCAAGTCTGTTATAGCACTTACAGTAACCTTCCGCGGATGGTAGGTGGGGTCGCTTGGGAGAGGGGCTACTGCGCCTGACGCAGCGCGAGCCGAACCGATCTCGTCGCTGATCTCCATCAACTGTTAGTCGCTGTAGTGATGTGTCGATCCTCGTCAAATTAGTTGTCAATTCATCCTGCGAAGATGAGGATGCGGCTCTGGAGGATGAGAAAGCATTCAGTGGTAAAACATCTGGGCTATATTGCGGCATAATGCCATCAGCGACTTCGGCTGTCTCTTCTAGTGAATGCTTGCGGGGCAGTACTTAGCAGTGCACGTAGATATGTTGGCAGCCGTTGAAGCTACAGTTATCTTAACATCGGGTCGTCCCCGAACGGTGCATCTCAAAGACCCTGCATTCCGCACAAAAACTCTCAGGGCTTCTTTTCCCGAGCTGGATCTCTTAAGCAGCCTTCGGACACGTTGATCTTCATTAAGGGCAGTCAGAGATATAACCACTGCTTTCAACGCGTCGTAACTGCCCGAAGGTACGGTGACGTTTCTAGCCCGAAGAGGTACATCTGGAGGAAGACGGCCGGCCACCCACCTAAAACGGCTGGCGTCGCTAGTTACCCTGTAATTATGAAACTCCAATTCAACTGAAGTAAGCCAGAAATGAAGAGCGGACGGCATGAACGGGGGTACTTGGAGAGCTATCGGACTTACTGTTGGGTCTGACGAAGGTTTTCGCTCAGTGGACTTTGCACTGTAATTGCACGGAAGCAACGTAAACAAAACGTGCCGAAAACTATCAGCAGCAAAATGCAGCCAGCAAGGAGCAACAAGTAAAAACAATTCCAAAACACGGTAGAAAACAACATTGATAATCACCCATGAAAAAATGCTAACGGGGCATCAGCAAGAAGAAACAGATTTTCACGTGTTCGGTAAATCACGTCGGGTTCTTCACTTTTTAGAACCGACTGTCCTAACGCGAAACTCGTATTACGTTTCCTTGCCCTTAACCTTTGTGACCACTTGTACTTCACCCTTACTCGGCTCGGTACGACTGCAAAACTGGCAACCTTGAAAATCTACCAATACAGCGAGAAGACATGCGGAAGTGGTGGAAATTTGAGTGTATTTTTAACAGGAGCGTGCGTGCGAAGCCGGCGTGAGCAACGCACAAATTGCGACCGCGCTTGGCGGTCAGCATTCGGTTGAACAATCTATCCGGATGTACAAATGCATAATCCGCTATAAACCGGTGAGTGCAAGTAAGCCCACGCAAAGGAACCCTCAACCTATCCAAATCGTTTTGCCCCCTCTGGTTGATTGCATTCCTGTTCGTGGTTCCGTTTTGTCAGGCCGGTCCAGGAATGTTTTGGTTTTTCATACGTCTAGGCTTGACTTGTTTTTCGTCAGTATAACATGAAGGCAAATGAAATAAAAACCAGGTTTGGACGCAGAGCAAGAACTTCACGATGCTAGGAACGATGCTGAGATGGCGGAAGTGAATCTAGAATATGCGAAAGACGATTGAAGCTGTCCTGGTCTGGATGTTTGCTAAAATGAGGTGCTTGACGCTTTACGTTGCCATATTCAAACGATGCTTACATTTGGAGCCCCAATTCAATGGACGGGAGAATACGCAATTAGTTTTCGGGCGGGTATGCCCAAGAACGCGGTAAAATTTCCAATAATAATAAATCTATTCTGGGGGGATTTGATAAGCATTTTGAAAGCCACACAGCGAATAAGTTTAAGGTTGACGGGCAAAGACACCTTTGTCTATCACACTATTGCAAAAGGCCAGCCAGGGATATCACAGAGTGGTGCTTCTTGCCGCCTCCAGAAAATGTTTAAAAAGGGGCCACAGATGCCCTGAGAGGTACGCACGGACAGAAACACGTGATGGCTAAATCGTCGCTTGAAGGGAAGGAGGCGTTGACAGAGCAACCGTTTAAATGGCTCAACTTTGGAGTTGCTCTCCCACAAATAAACGGCCTAGGAGATCTAAATTGGTTGAAAACGATGGAACGGGTTATCCTAGCGCCACACAACCGAATCCAGGAGTTGTGAGCTAAGATGGCCGATGATTTATTGTGGGTGTTAAAATGACTTTGAGTACAGTAATTTATAATCATTTGTACCCAGAGATGCTCGGATATCCCGAATTGGGTTCGGTAAGCTGGCATTAGTCAGCCGACCTCACTGCAGCACATGAAAAAACATGGAAACGGAACTTGCCAAAACATTACTCAAATGCATTGCTTTCGGATATGATAGAATGGCTTGGTCCAAAGATCTCAGCCGAACTATGCTCAGTCTGCAATGGGCCGCAGGTACCGGTCAGTTTTTTTGTTTTCTGCCCGCTGATGTGCCTGGAAGATGGAAGTTGCTTAATGAGATGAGGGCCTGTTTTTTGTCTTGGCTGGGGACAACTGTCAACCCAGTTTTCTGTTTCAGAATTACGTTCCAGCCACGTTTGTCGAAGGAGGCACAAGCAGTTTTTGCGTGATGTGTATAGACAGTTTACTGGCCGGACTATATCCGACGCGGTCAGAGAATCCACGTAGCAATCATTGCAAATCAGGCCAATCGATCAGCCCCCAAACCATCGTGTCCTCACTCTGAGATCAGAATGCCGTATTGCCCAGTGTTCTACCGGTCAGAAGTGAAGGAGTAAGGGTTGCATATGCACTTCTGCATTATTGTATACGCCATCAGATGTGGCCATAGCTCAGAAGGAAATATTAGAATTAGGAGGCATCAAAGCCGCCCCCAAAATCAGTGTAAATTTTGGCCGTTAATGCTACGACAACATGGGTCTCCGAATTCCGAGTTGACTTTAACTTCTCTGTCGGAAGAGCAACGCGTATATATCGAAATAGTCTTCTGCGCACAAAGCCTCCTGATCCAACCGGCGGAATACTGTCCTCATACTGACTTTCTATCATGGACTCGCCTACAGTGCGCCCATGGGCCTCAAATAGTGGACTTGAGGGTGAGGGTCCCTATAAGCGCGGACGTTCCCGAAGCACATTGGGCCTTAAAAGACGTTCCATCCGGACGCTGTTAAGCCAAACTGTACCTCCACTGGTCGAACAATGCCAGAAACAAAAGGCACCAAAGTTGAGATAGATTCAACGAGAAAACAGCTCCAATTACTATAAAATAAGGAATTTAACGCGGCTAAGTGCTTAACTACCATTCCTTCAATTAAAGACCAATTAACCGTAAAAATGGCCGGGGAAACCACAACCTCAGAATGCAGTCGTTACGAAGTTGGCTTACCCTAGGGGATGCCCTAATGAGACTGCTGGATAATCGCGTGATTCCAAGGGAATTGACTGCTAATAGAGAAAGTGGACTTTCAAAGGACAGGGAATTCTTTTGCAGAATATTCCAGTATAATAAGGGGTATCTTAGCAAGTTCACGCGGAGTTAGTCGTTAAAAAACAACTAGGGAAGGACTACAAGCCGGAATGATACCTGTCATCTAAAAAGCCACAGACGTTGCTTGCTGCTTTTATCTGTGGGACAAATTTTCGTGGCCATTCGCTGAATGATCAACCGCTGCAAGTACCGGGCGCGAAAACGAGCTGGTTGAGCGCGTTTCCAGAAGCATCCTACTGCACTGACAGCGAACATCGAGGAAGTGTTTATGCCGGTTGGGGTAGCGGTGATAGAAGAGGTGCATTGATGTTTCTGTGACGGTAGGGTGGTGAGCTGAATAGAAACCTAATTCGATGTCCGCTTACATTGAATCCATCTGGTGCGACGTCATCTCTATTTTGTCTTAAATTCGCTCCAAGGTGAACTTCAACTGATTGGGGATACCGGTACGAAGAACATGTCGCCGGAGCGGAGTGAAATCAACTCCTACGTTGACGATGGCCTTGTGTTTCTGATAACTCTTCATGAAGCAAATGTGTTTACAGTTTACATCAGCGTCTTGTTAGCAAATACGGGTTTCCGACTGCGTAAGCGGTTATGCAGTCGTACGTAAGTACTTGAAATTCTTACAGAATCTAAACTGGCTGACTCTACTTTAGAGGTCTAAATCACGTATAAAGATAAGAAGGTATTTTTGATTTGTAAGAGGACGCCATAGGAGATAATGTCTAATTCAGTATCAAATACTCAGGTAGTGCCAAGGATTGCAGCATTTTTGTCACAAAGGGCTAGACTGGGATGCGCAGATTAGAGCGTCACAGCCGAACGGTTACACTGCAATAGGACGCTCGGGACGTTACAAACCCTTCATTGTGTGCGCAACTTCTTTGACGTAGACGACGGATCCCAGCTTCATTTGTTCAGTGATGCATCGGGGGTCGGTTATGGTGCGGCCGCTTACGTTGGAGTCCTCCCAAGTGTTCCCCTCCCATACTGTCGATTGCTGTTCTCCAAATCAGGCTGGCTCTTTTGAAGACGGTGAATATCCTTCCACCAGAGTTCACCGCGCAAAACTGTCAGTGACAATTACCCAAACTTTTGATGAAGAGACCGTATTGTGTCTGACAAGGCATGCTTCTGGACCGACCCCTCCATTATCCAGCTGCATGAGAAACAAAGATGGGATTCAGCGTTTTTGTAAAGAATCGTTCGGCAGAAATTTGATAGGCTCATGGATAAAGGAGTGTGGTTGAAATTAAATCCCTCACTCCAGCCATTTTAGAGTAATATGGGAGATCGTGAAGTTCTCGGTAAGATTTACACAGCATTTAATCTATGGTGAGCAATCAGCAACCGACGAAGTGCTAGTCAAGTTCCTCGCGTAATGCCAACGGATAGTGTGTAAAAGGCCATCAGTACCCGTCAACTCCGATTGTCTTGATTTACGGACGCTGACGCTCAAATACTTACTTATTGTGAACAGAAACTATATTACGGAAAAGGTCGATTTGGAAATGACGAAGCCATGACCATCTAGCCTCCGTGATTTGCAAGTAACGGACCAGGGAGTATCTTCCACTTTTAGAGAAAAGAAAATAGGATAAATCGGGAACACAGTTTTGGATCAAACTAGGTGCTGCTTCTCGCATACGATTGTAATAGATGGTGTTGCGAGAAAACGGTCTTTTATGGTTTTACTCTTTTTACGATGTGACGTAGCCGGCAGGATGGCCAATGACTTTGGAAACAATACCATCATCAGAAATCATACCGAATCAATGGAAGATAACGGATCACATTTTTCTCTACTTCTCAACTTCTTAAAGATGAAACACAACCACAGCCCTCACGAACAAGAAGAACCTTGTCGCTTTTTAGGTTACACTTCCAAGGAGCGTTGCAAGCGCAATGTTGCCGGTGCGTTCTGTAGTTTCCAATTTTCCGCACTGCCTACTGATCTAAACGGTCAGGCTCGACGTACTCAGTGCAAGCAATGTGCATCACTATTGTTGGTTTACCAAGCTGCGGAAGATTGCGACGTTACGATTGCCTTTTGCTCTTTGGATTTCTTGAGGCGCTGGAAGATACATAGTTTACTGGCAGGACGCGGATAATCGTCTGGGTTGAGCCCGTCTTTGTCGGCAGAATACTCCTTCTGAGAGTAGTAAACGGACATTCAAAGACCTAATCAGCGACAAACTTTTATGCATAGTCAAAAGACCTATCTAACCCACGCCTCGGCGTCTTCTGGATAAGTTATCCCCGCTAGAACTTAGAAATCTTGCGATAAATAAAGCAGCGGCTAATTTAGATGCTTTCAACTCTCCCTTTCGTTCCCAAACAGCCAACAAAGTCTCCCAACCATTATATCCTGAAATTTCCCCACCTCAGATTATAGGGAGAACAAAGACGACAGTGGTGGTATCCCGAGATGTTACGTGGACGACCCTGGAAAACCCACAGATTTTGACACAGAATGGGACTACCGAAAAAGTGCACTCACCATAGCGTCAAATTCAAGGGCAGAGCCAAAAAACGCTTGGCGTAGATTATTCCCAGCTTACCCACCAATCGGATCTCCAATTCCGCTGCTTTAATAGCAAACCCTACTCGACAAACCAAACAGACTTTCTCACAATAATCCAGTCTTCACATGCCTACGGATATAAGCAAATTAGCCTTCAACCCAAAGGGCACACCGTCCATCTGGTCTCTGAACAAATGTCCGCTAAATCGGCTCTCGTTAAAGGAATCAGATTTGCTGTCCAGGGGCCTAAAGGCCCTTGTAAGTTAACAAAAGTCAAACTACATTCGAGACACCCTCAAATTCGGTTCATGGGGGCAAACATTCTACCCCAGGTGTCTTTTGCCTCTGCAAACGACGCTACTGGCTGCTAAAAACGAGCCAGATTAATCACTCTAACACTAAACTACCCAGCGAGAATGTTGCAAATTTATCATTCCAATCCCAGATGAAGAATAACTAATGTCTCTTCTAAGCCCTACATCTGCCACCAGAACAGCTCAAATGCCATTTCTTAATGTTATCATCCAGGAACACTCACTATCTACTTTGGCCCGTTGCTCTTCGTGCATTAACCGTCAGGCGACAAATGGGAAGGGCTATGATGTTCTGACTGTTTATAAGACCATCGTAAGATCACCCGGCACAAAGTCGCTAACCCCTACAAATCTTCCGTTGTCTCCGTCGGTTCAAACCAATTTTAACTCACCAAAACCACACAATTTCTCTCCCGGCGCCAAAGCAATTCCGCCATCCTTCTCCTTGATAGCCCATCACCCAAAAATGTTCTACACTGTTCACTAGCCCCCTTAACCTGAAAAAATCCCCGACCGTCCCAGTGTGTTGCTAGTGGCCGTTGCAGTTACAGTAAAATGAAATACCCTACCACTAGAACCTACCGTCCCGGGAGAAGGTTTTGCTGAACGAGATAAGGGTTCTCTTGACAGTTCGCTCCAAAAACAAATAAAGGAATGCCTCTACGAACGCAGCCAGCCATATTGCGATATGGTATAATAAATCCTCAGCATAGCCACACACCAATCACCAAAGGTCATTCATTCCCACTTTAGACGTAACCCTCAAAAAGGCTCGGGAAACAGCTCGTCAATCCTCGGTAAATACAGGCTACCCTTTTTCGAACTGCTACCGGTGAACGAACGCTCCAACATAGGTATCATACGCCGCCTACGCTGATCGCAATGCAAACTGCCCCAGCAATTTCAACTTAACCGTCTTCAGACTCCCCGCACCCATGCTCATAAAACTGCATCCTTAGATCCCACCATATGTATCAACACTGCCACCGACTTCCATTTAAAAATATATAGCGTCTCACCACACATTAACTGGGAGATCATCTTCAGCCATTCAGGATGCTCCGACGATGAAAACGAGCTTTCAGCAGTGATTCACACGATGTTCCTTCCAACCTCAGTTCGCCAACTTCGCACTTCATTTATGCTTATAAGGCTACGCTCCCGACCGTTAATTTTTTCTCTAAACCACTCGCCCTTGATCCCACATCCAGATTGTCCCTAATTCCACCTAACGCGCGGACCCTCTTAGGTAAAGTCAGCGCCCCGATACATGTTTAACAAAATTTACCATGACTTTGCAATCACTGAAGCATCGTGACGGAATAGACACCCATGAACCAGACGCTTTCAAGTGGTTACAACTGCTTTCTAAAGCACAGAACTAACCGGCATGTGTACGTTTCCCTAACTTTTCTTAATTATGATTTCTCCCTTTCCGCCCCTTGTCGTCCAGTGCTGGACATTTCTCCAAACGTCCTATTGGGCCTCTATCCATATGTACATTTCTAGTGCAACTTGAATGCTTTAAATGACCTCCCTCATCAAGTAAGTTCCAGCTCCCTTAAATCGTCTTGACCTTTGGATACATGGCATCCACACACGGGGATGCGAAAGTTACATTAGGTGAATTGAATTCTCCGAAGATCTGCTGGTTTACCAGAACCACCCCCCCATAGCTCTTAGTCATCATTCGTGGTGCCAACGAAGTAAAAGGGACGCAGAATGCTTCTAACTTTGATAGAAGTAATATCCCGGGATTAGTATTCATTCAAGGTCTTCATATTGTTGACAACTCCTTACTGGATAACGTTCCAGAGAGTAGGCAAACGATGGCCTCCCATTTCTCCATACTCATCCCGGGATGCGAAACTATTCAACCTTTTCCGGTAAACAAGGCTGGTAGGACTGCCATTAACCTAAGGTAGGACCAGTTTAACCCCATTTTATGCCGCTCAAATGAAGCTATTGATATCTTACACGCAAACTGCCATTTGAATAACAATAACCTCACTCCTCAGCTTCAAATCTGGGCAATGCGAGTCAGGGCGATCCATAAATAGGCAAACGGGAATCGTAAACTACAAAGTCTGCGCCCAGAAGCTGTTCGTCCATATATATTACCGAGGGAAAATCAACTTCAGCACAATCTGTTTGCAGCATCTGAAAACCAAATGTTTAGGCTGAAAGAGACCAAGTGACGGATTTACGGCGGGTTCCGACCCCGGAAACTATAACGTCCTCATTGCGGCTCCATCTGCTTTGGATGCGAACGCGTCAACTTTCAATGAACGTTCAGCCCTTCTCGTATGATTATCTGCCGCCGCCCGCCTCCTCGCATGGCGGACTGAATATATACTAACTTAAACAGAACATAACATACATCCTGTACTGTAATATGTAGTTGCGTCTTAATAACAATGAAGTGTATTTCTCAGTTTCCGAAAGGCGTGCGCAGTGGGACATCAAATTTGTACAAAGATGGTGCAGTGGAAACAGAAACCAAAAGCCAGACATGAAACTTGAACGTGAGTGCCCAAGTGGTCCGAATATAATGTTTGATACGCTAGCCACGAGGTTTTCAAGTTCAAATAAAGGGTAGAAATTTGTTCGCAAGGATTACACGAGACTTACTGTCAGTCGTGGACTGCAAGTCATTTAATGTTTAAGTGCGTCAAAGGCCCGCAACGCAGGCGTCAAATTTAGCGAGAAAGCGATGGCGGACGTCGCGGAGTGACCGGGTTATGTGACGGATTAGTGAGTCAAACTGAGGAGATGAGGACCAGTACGAATGCGACAACCAAACGGAAATGCGACACAATCAGACTGGATGAATATAGAGAAAAAGAAACCATCGTTTTCCTGCTCTCCGGAACGTTATACAGTGCGGAGTTGTTAACAATATGAAGACCGTAAGTGGTATTTAATCGGTAACCTGACAGACACCAACGAGATGTTTGTGTAATGGTTTCTTGGGTATCTTTCAAAGTAGTCTTGATGAATCAGCTTTGTAATCCCTAGTTCCATCATTATTATATTGTTGCTTACCTCACAAATCGCTTGCGTTCATCTTTGCATTTTATTATTTGCCTCCACGAACACGTCTGTGACATCAGCAGTGCACGCTGGAGGCTTTCGAATGGGTTGTGATGGTGTGGATGCGGTGCGTCCAGCAGCTGTGATCTTGGTACGTTTAGGCATAGAGACCGCCACGTCGTCAAAGTGGGGCGATATGTAAAGGTGTGTCATTGTGTGATAAGAGATGCACCTGGGGGTGCCAATAATTGTGCCAAATCGTAGAGTGCAAACTGGGTGAAAGGTCGTGGATCGATCTAATGAGGCGGTGTCTAATTTGAGATTGAACCACAACTAGCATAGTGACAATCAAAGGTTGTTCAAAATATAGTCCACCAAGAAAAACACTTCGATGGTCTATGTGGAGAATAAGAGCTCCGTCTGCGTCAAAAATGTTTTAAAGCGGTACGTAATTAATGGAGACAACAAATAAAGCTAATTCCGACGGCCGCTACGAAGGATGCTCGGAATCTGTGGAAATGCTACGATATGGGGAAAATGTCTGGTGGTTTGTGTGTCGCGTCGATTTTGGGCGAATGGACGGTGTCGAAAGGCGATGGGACTGGTAAGCGAGAGAGTGAGTCGAAAGGTCGCTAGGTGCAGTTATTTGTGAAGAGAGATGGATAGATCGGTGGTGCTTTCGATTTACAATATAATGGCCTTCAATGATGCGCTGTGTTGAAGCTATGAGTGCTACATTTTAAACTCAAGTAGAAAATCAGCAGAATTGTTATATGGAGAACGAGTCCAGCTAAGGTGTCCAGAAAAATTTGGCAACCAGGGAGTACGACTCACTGCGAGTAACGGCGTAACGCATTGGGAGTTTTGCATGACGTTCATTTCTATGTTTTCAGACGATATAAAATTGGCATATACATTCCCCTTCCGTAACCTCAGCGCTATCAAAGATAATGTAAAAACGATTGATTGCAGCTTGGCTTATAATACACGATTTGGTCGATAGAATTATCGGCCGAAAAACAGCATATACGCGCACAGATGCCACATTTCCACAGGAATCTTTGAAATTACCCAAGAGGTCATTCCTTGCTCTCACACAGTCATTGAGCAAGGTTTGCATTGCTTCGGCACGTTCAAGTTCTCCGAATACAAACTGGTTAAGTTTGCAATGCTGAGTGGATAAATGCGTCAGATTCCAAGGGATTAAATTGTTGATCTATGAACACACATCTAGGACCTATCTTGGACTACCGTTCCATCATATGTTTCAACCTGGGACCGAATGACAGACTCGGGATTGCGGATATTCAACGAAAATTTGCCAAGCGACTTCTGGGCTTTTTCATCGACAAAATACATGGAACTTTGCGCACACATACGCCTTGATTCCTTATGGTTGCGTCAGGTACAAATTATTCTCTCCTTTTTCCACAATATTGGTAAAAGCATGTGCGTCTCCACACCCAAATGAGGAATAACTCTTTCCATGACCTGCGGTGAGCTGAGTTCTTAGTGCAAGTTCCCATGTCCAGGATTGCATCTAGGCAAATACCCTTCATCATTAGGTAGTCTTCCAATATGAAGTAAGCTATCCAAACATATAAGGATGATTTCTCCCGTGTCGGCGTACTTTAAAAATGAGATAAGGAAAGCGATAACGATACACAATCTGTTAACTTTACACGATCCTTGCACTTCAAAAAGGGCCTATAAATCGGGCCATCGGGTGCTGAATGAATTTTACGCTCGAAGTCTTATCACAACCCCATCAACAACGTCTGCCAATTTTTATTCACAGTTGTCTCCACAAGCACATATCACTGTAGACATAGGCAGAGAAACTCCATCAATGAAATTATGTCGACGCAATTTTTCACTTACACTCAGTCTCGTTTAGTATGAATGCAGCAAGGCATATGAGTAGACAGAATTATTTATATCATATTCTCAATCCCGAATTAATATTGAACGTTTCACACCTAAACCCATTCTGCTCGGTGCATGCGAAAATTAGTCCATTCCAAGCGCAAAGGTCGGCATTACTCAATTCGCCATTCTACGTAACGTTCATCACTTCCCGTTTCTGTTGTTGTACGCATCATAAACCTCAGCTGGAACACATCCAGGCCGCTATCTTTTTCCCTTCTTCCCCTCCACAAGTGCGCATTTGCGATCACGTCTCTCTAGCCGATCACTATCTACATTCTGGCCCCATCCCCGAACGCCTGAACACATTATTCTTCGTCCCTCCGCATTTTCAAAAAGCTTTTGACCACTTTCTTCGCTCCAGGATCCATGGGCACCTATAGACCATCAGTACTCTTTCCACCCGCTGTATTGGTCTGTTGACAAGCTTTTACTTTGCACTCAAGGTCTTTGGAGACCTTCTTCATGACATTTGAACATTCATGTTCATTTTATAGACCCGGTATATCCAAATACTGCAGACACCACGCCCGCCACCATCGCCTGGTTGAACTCTGCAATCGCGACACGCATCGTTGGTGCGTATAAACACCGCGATCTTGTTTATATGCCAGTTTTGCTATTTCTTCTCATTTTGTACCCAAATGTTTATTTGCTTGTTCAGTGTGACTTGCAATAGCCCTGTAACGTTTGATCATGCAACGAAGCAAGCCTCTCGAAGTTTTCGAGAAATACAAGAATAATAAAACCGATTAATCCAAAGCGAATCTCGCACGACTTTTACTTGACCTTAACCCTTGTGCCCACTTATGCATCACTCTCACTCGGCTCCGTACGACTGCAATACTGACAACGTAGACACTTGACCAGCGCAACGAGAAAAAGTGGTGGAATGTTGAGCATATTTTCAAAAGAAGCATGTGAGCGAGGCATGCGTGAGTAACGCGCAAATGGCGACCGTGCTGGGCGGTCAACGTTTGGGTAAGCAAGCTATCCGGAGGAAATAATCTATATTCTGCTACAACAAAATGAAGGCAAACTGACACAAGGCTCGGGGAAACTATATCAGGACGAACAGACGCAAACTGTTCCAAAGGCCGCGATGAAGAGAACTTAGCGTTAATGTGCGCCACACCAAAGCAAACTGTTGGCCTTATTGCTAGTCCGTTTAGAAATCAAGGCAACCTAATCTGATACCAAACGCTTATGATCCTTTGAGCGGACGAGTCCTCCCAATTACACAGCTTCACTGTTGAAACTACCCGATCTGGGCTAACATGCCCATAACGTTGACAGCCAATCGCCACGAAGACACGCATGCACGGATCCCATTTTTCGGATGCTGCCATCAATGTCTACCGGTAGCATCACCTCCAATTTCATCTCGACAACTGCGGCTATCAGGTGACCATTAGCTGCCATTAGCTAGCACTCCGGACGCAAATAAAAGGAACAAAGTAACCTGTTTTTGGTTCACACCGGCTTGCCAGCGTCGGATATATTACTCAAAGCATATCACATTGATCGTCGTTCTCCTCCAAATAGCTGACCATACATTTCTTCTCCATGGTTTGCGAAAATTTGCCATCCCTGTTCTTCGTCCCTCAGCATTTTTGAAAGAACTTTACTTATTTTTTGTCAGCGAAACCTGCGGCAATATGATGGACTTTCTTAATAATTGAAATCGTGATATTGGGCATCTGTCAGCCGTTACTACTCTGCCCTTCATTTATTTTGGTCCGTTTTGACTATTTTCCATCCAATACTTATGGTCTTTGATGAATCCCTTCGTCGCAGTTTACATTTCATATCCATTTTATAAACTCGGTAAATCCGATTGCTGCGGATGCAACTTGCCGCCGCCGCCACCCTCCAGTCGAACTTTGCGCCCTCGGTAACGAAAATGGTATGTGTAAATAACATGTCCCTTGTAGAACGCCATTTCGGTTGTTTCTCTTCATTTTTTCCCACCTGTTTACTAACTTTTTCCATGGAACTTGTAAAACCTATGCGACATTTGATCATGTAACCAAGCATGCCTCTCGAAGCATGCGAGAAATATACCAACTATGTTTACTCTGCACTAACCCTATCTTCTGCTCCCATGATTTTCCCATTTCAGACCAAAATCTTGATAATCCATGCTGGAGGCGAGAGTTTGAAGGCACAGTTGCCATCAGCTTTTCCATGCTGGGAGAATGGCTGCTGACTATAGCACGAAAGTTTAGAATCCATTTTGACGCTTGCCAGTCGTGGCCCTACAACGAGTGTAGAATTGTCTCGAGTAAACCATCGGACCTTTAAGCCACCTACGATGTTTTGGTGTGGGTCAGTCCGAATGCGTCCCGTGCTGCAATATAGCTTACCCATAGCTGGAAATAACAATGGCCTGTGCTCAAGGTACAGGCTTCACTTCAGTGTCTAGTCCATAGGTTCGTTCATACCCCTTGTTGAGCAGGAGGTAGGGATTGACACAAGGAATAGCACAGGACAAGCAAAAACAAAGCCGGTTGCGGCCGGAAGCACGTTATGTCGCTCCGTCAGTCAAATAAATGCTGGTCAGGGTCAATGATAAGAACCTGGAGACCCATCATTACTGCACGTTACCAACACCACCATGTATCAAGTGTCGGAAGGCTAGAGGTTTTCGGGCACTCTGCGATTGCTCAGTAGGGAGGTGGCCCTCTTAATACGCAAAGATGGGGTGGCCGTTGGCCGAGAGAGGAACATGGTGATGAACAAAATAGTCGATTTCTTCTGCGGAGAAAGACACCGAAAGCCAGTTGGCTGCTTCAAATAGCAGTTGGTCTTCTCAGAAAAGGGAACAAATCACTCCATGCGCTCAGAATGCGACCGCTGAGATTAGGTGAATGGAACCCAAATAAGAACCCAGGTCTCTCTAGGCCAGTGCCGATTGACTTTGGAAACCATCAACACAGGAACCTTTCCCTGACCGAGTTCATAAAAATTCTTGCAGTCACGAACAATGAGGGCAGGGCTGAACCAAACGACGTGACGTAAGGCTGGACACTGCGAGAGGCAAGCTAAGTAGTCCCCGGCGTAGGGGCAAAGCAGCGCCCAGTTCATTTTTGAACATATGCAGGCGAGCATTTTGGCATTCCTCAATGACAGCATATCCCAGGGAGCTCTAAGCAGCAGCAGCAAGAGAATTACGGTATTCGGGCTGTCACTGGGCGATGGAACAGCCCAGCGGTCTAGAACTACTCTCACGAAACGAAAGGCGGCACCCGGAATTAATGCCTAAGTGCGACAAATATAACGAAGGTGACGCTAAGTGGAATAAGGGCCTAAAAGTATTTTACATGAATGCTTGGAGCATAAGAAATCAGTGTCCATAACTCTGAGAGGAAGCCGCCAACTGAGACTGTGCAGCTCTCAAGGAGGCCGGATAAACAACCAAGTGAGAAGGATCCCGGTGTGCACCTAGCGATAAGTTAGCTACCGACGGGATAAAGCGAATGGTAGAAAAGACGGCGATGTATTATTATCAGCCCCAAGACCTCAGAAAAACGGGCAGTTTTTGAGCTATATTGGCGGGTAATAAAACCGAGCATAAATATATTGCTATCAGGTGACTAAAATTAATCGGAAGTGGACGACCGGATCCTCCGTCGAAGGACGGACCCTGCTGGACATTGTACAAAATGGTGCTAGTTCAATAAAGCCACTAGCGTACTCGCTGGGGATTTGTACAAAATTTGTCCGCACTAGAGGCCCTCATGATCACGCTTCAAAAGAGGTCATTTCTTGGTTCACTTGTGTACCCCTTGGATCTATTGACCGTGGCATACTGCTGTTTGTTTAAAAAATGGAATCAGAAATTCCTCCCGATTAATGGTAAACGGTTTAAAAAGACTCGCAATTAAAACAAAACTTTTCGCTGATATTTACCGACAGCTTATTTGGGCGGGTTATGAGCAGGTATTGGGCAAAACCCTGCAATTTGGACGAGGGCGTTTGCTCCTTGTAAACGCATCTGGCATATTCTGTGCACCTGTGCTGGAAGAGTGCTGCCAAAAATTCCCAGCGAAGGAAGCACTAGACATGGAAATGTTATTGCAACTCTGAGAACCACTGTCGCTACCTGTAAGAAAAGCTTAAAGGATCCTGAACGAGCAGAAAATGGGAATTCTTGTCAAGAAGCCAGTCACGGATGCTTCAGCTACGTGTGAACAACGATTACAACGAGCCTTTAACCGACATGGTTGCGCCAAACCTGGAAAGCCTCTTCATCCTACCATTGCAGCAGGAAAAGGTTCCGGAAGATTGGGGCTTGACCGAAGTCCTGCCTACCCACATGAGTAGTAGGCATGACAGGACTGAAAATGGTAGATTGTTAGTCTTACCGTCCATACTGCAGTAGGTAATGTAGAGGTACGTCAAGGATGAATTAACGTAGAACGTAGTTCAGCAGTGGTTGTTGTAAAAGAGGATTCCTGACTCACTAATTTTCTGCCGGTTCCCGACGAACTGACTGCTTTGCTTGAGCAGAGGAACCGAGTGGATATCCACTCCCTTAACGTCAAATAGCCTCCATCTTGGTTAACCAAAGACTTCCCGCAATAAATCTAATCACAGTGAATGCAGATTGAGAGATTAGCCGGATCCTTGAACAAGTCACTCCACAACTTCCTTGCAAAAGTAGATGAAACATGATTTTCGGGAGCCGAGGCATAAATTGGGTTCCCTGAGGTCTGATACTAGGACCAACAATATTTCTGGCATTCATGAACGGCTTGTCGGCGGTGTTAATTTCGCTGCTTCTTGTTTGCGGATGGTTAAAGGCACTGGATGAAGTGGCTTCTAATGGCAACCATTCCGACCTGGACACCAACGACGGGCAGATGGTTGGTGGAAGACTCCTTCTGAATATCACTAAATACCGCGAAACTCGTATTACATTTGCCTGCCCTTAACCCTTATGACCACTCGTGCGTCACTATTACTCGGCTCCTTATGGTTGCAATACTGGAAATCCTGACACTTGACCGGTCCAAGGAAGAGATAGTCGAAAGCGGTAGCAGGTGGGATATATTTGGAAAGGAGCGTGCGTGCGGTGCGTGCGTGAACAAAACACGTGTGATGACCGCGCTTGGAGTTTAACGATCGGTTTAACAAGTTATCTGTGGGAACTAATTCATGTTCCGCTTCAGTCTACTTTAAGGAGCGCCTCGGCGATGTGGGACGTAGAGCAGACAAACTCCCGAAAGTTGGAAAGAACGATAAAAGTTGGTTATCCTGTAATAATTATGTATCCGTCTTCCCTTGGCCCAGAACAGGACAGCGCATCAGCTTCAAAGGACTGTTTGTGCCGGATAACAACTTAACGCTGAGGGGGCTAGGCATTAAGCTAACGAAACCCAAGGCTGGTAAAGGTGTTGGAGCGGCTTCCTCCCACGCATCAGAGTCATGAACGCATATAGCAAGCTGCCGCAGGAAGTGCTGTCATCCCCTACCATAGATTAGTTTATGTCCAGTTCCAACAGAATTAAGCAGTCTCTATTCCCCACCATATTCATAGGCCCATCCTATCTACCAAAATATCTTTCTGCTTTAATGGCATCCCTTTCATCTCCATTCAAAAGTTATCAGTCTAGGAGCCTCCATTTTCAGCTTGAGTAAGCGGATGAGGCAAGTACTTCCGGTGTCTTGCTGGTGCTTGTTCATGCTTCCAACCTTTTCGGAATCTTGGGTGCCTAATAATCCCGAAACAGTTCCCCACAGTACACTTTGAAGTATAAACGTCGTCTAACTAGAATAATAGAACTCCTGGGCAGTAGAAACACCTGGGATGTTACTGTCTGACCTTTGGTCTGGATCGCAAGTCCCGTGACCAGGGCAGACAAATCCTGAGTTAGTGAGCCAGCTAGGTGAGTGGGCAATGGTCGCGAAAAATTTAGCTTCTTCCGCGTTTTCTTTAAAATACATCTAATGTCACGGCTGTGCAACCAATACTAGACAAATTGTTTTAATGTTCTAGGACAACAGTGGTTTTTTAAAATGCTTGGTATCTGAAACCAACATTATCGAAATATAACCTATGACAGTTGATATTTTCTCACTCAACGGACAGATAAGCGTCACTGGCAGTTGTGAACTGGTTGTTGCGCCGGATGTTTGCACTTTTGAGGTTACAATATATGCGACAAAACAAACTGCAACTGCTTCAGAACAGAGCGTTAAGCGAAGATCAGACTATGCAAGACAAGAAATAAAAAACATCTTGTCCAGGGTTAGTTCCAAAAACGTCAATTTATTTCCCAGAACACAGTTGTTAATGAATGTTTTGATAGTAAAGCATCAGAAGATGGATACTCTGCAACCTGGAAGTTCATTATTTTACGAGAAGATGTGACGCGAATGAAGAAGTTAGTGGCTCACTTAAGAACAAAGCTGGGAAGCTCTGTTGCGTTTGGTTCGTATGAGTTTTTCATATCATCGGAGAAGCTGTCAAAAGTCAGGTTAGTTTCCGTTGGTTCCCAAGGCGAAACACTAAAGAAGTCATGGACAGCAAATGTTTGATAGCACAAGCAGTGATGCTGAAAAAAGTGTATATTTTGTTCGACGCTTGGTATTATCATGTGTAGTTTCTTAAACATGTTTGAGCATTGTTGCTCAGTTATTAGTAGTTTCGCGTGCGTACACACGCGCTGGGACTGCTAAAGATTTTATCTGCTAGTCGCAACCCTGCCACAAATAATGGCTCAAAATAAGACAAAGAAAAATTCGCTTCCTTCTCTTGGATCACGTTTCGGATTTCCTGTGCTAAGAGTGTCCGCCATTTGGCTCAGAGTATTCACTTGTCGTCTATCAGCAAATAGATTTCAGTGGTGCTATTGACAAATACACGGTCATAAGAGTATAGTCGGTGTGAAAAGACCAAAATAAACCGCCGCTTTTACTTTTTTTAATGCTTATCAGTGGTTAGAAAAGGCAAATAGAGTTTCCATTCACCGTTTATGCAAACAGTGGAGCCTGATAAGCAGCAACAGAATCATCCAGAAAGTAGCGCACTTGAAACATTGCATATTGTGATCCGCAAAAATGAAATCACATCATGTATTACACATAATCATTCGCATAACATGTTCTCTGCAAGATGCAGAAACTAAAGCCTGTTTTCTCCCCGGGTGAGGATGAGCGCTGCAATTTTGCAAGTGGCTCATAAAGATGCAGCAGAAATATAGTTGAAAACTGGATTCTTGGTCCTACATTATCCGGTTGCTGATACTTTGATACAAAAAAATGATATTCATGAGCTCAGCATATTTTCTGCTTCTGAAAGTAGCTTACCAATGTGCAAAGCTGCATAAAGGTTTGCTAAAGGAACTCCAGAATGAATAAAAATAGAAAATACACTAAGAAGTAAACAAGAATAGCTGCAGTCGGGATGCAAATCAAATTTATTTATTTATGCTAGTCAAAATCATGTCTTCACAGACAGCTGCAAAAAAGGACGTTTGTGAGTAAAAGGGCAAATAATTAGTTTTCTAATCGGTCATCAGCAGTGATGGTTCAAAATTCAAACGTAAGTTGCAAAGCAAGGCCGCCCTCAAGCGTCCTTTAAATAATTATTTCGTGACTACTTCATGTTACGTTTTTACCCCATTCTAGGTTTCCTAAGGCGAATTGCGGTTTGTGGCCTCCAATTTCCACTAAAGTGGATGGTAAAATCCGAACCCTTATTTGTCCTAGACTGTTGGCTTTGATAAATGAGGGTTCATTTTATTACACCACATAAATATTCTGTAGCACAAATAAACTGCAAAGTTTGCTTCTGTGAAAACTTGCAGAAGCAACCGTAATACTATTACGTGCCAAATGGATGCTGAAGTTTGGAAGATTCATGGATGAGTTAACACATCCCGGCATCTTCGCTGTGCCAGGTTGGCAGAATAGCAAAGCATATCGGTCAAACCTGGAAAGGGAACCACTCTTGGTTCCATTTGCTTTGTTAGTGGGGGCCCGAGCAATACGACTCTAACTCAAGTCAAATGAGGGAACCGTTTGAATGCTTCTATGAAAACCTTCGTGTAACGTCTTCACTTTGATTACAACCTCAGTGTATTATGTGGACTTAGTGGCTTGTTCTTCGACAATTTCTTATGGCAAAATCATAAAGGGTGACCGCCCGCGTTAGTACTATAACTAATGGGCGAACAGTCATATGACAATTTATGAAACCGTATACAAATAAAAGCATGCACATAGTACATGCAATAATAACATAAACAAATATTACATTTGTCTCCCCAACTCCTTGTCATGTGGAAAATACCCGAATAAAGCTGATAAGTTACGGTTGTTTCATATATATAAACATGCGTTTAGTCCAATCGGTAAATAAGTTGCTTAATAAGTGGCTAGTTGGCATCATTCTTTAACAGTCATCGACTGAGGCACAAAAGCTCCTAATAGATAAGATTGGCGAAATTAATAAAATTAAGTGACCAGTATTTACTTTATTGCGTTGTCATCTAGTTTGCTTGAAAATTAAAATGACAAAGCATTCTAAACTCAGGGAGATCTGCCCAGCAGTTGGTACATCAAGGTGTGCCTAAAAGAGGGGTTATGTAAGCGCAATCTAGTGATAATGTGTTTGCTGGACTACTGAAGGGAGAAATCAGTCCGCATTTTAGAATCACATAACCAAGAATGACACCGTCGAATCGGGCTGCGCCTACTGCGGACTATCGACGTGCAGTAGTAGATAAGTCAGAGACACATAGCGGTTCCAGTGATTTATTTACCTGGAATTCATTGATATGCTGGGTTTCCATTCTTTTTACTTTTTCCAACTTTGGAAATACATTAGACATCAAAAATAAACCTTAAGGGGAGAATATTTATTTGTGGTCAAACTATTGCCGTGGTAACCAATCTGAGGTGAGCCTTTGACGGACATGCGAAAAAGGGCGAGTTGCGAGGGATATACTCCCCTTTGAGGCAAAAATATCTACCACGGTAATCTTCTTACCAAGGAAAACACTTACAGTTTGGGGTGGCAGCCGCTTTCGGAGGTCAACAGTAACTAAATAACTGGCTAATTATTCCAAACAATCAAACAGCTGGCCTTAATACCCACTATTCTGGCTAATGGCGATCACTTAATTAGTCCTTAAGCTATTTATTTGTTCCGCGACAGTACGAAGTCATATCCAAAAATTCAACCGCAAGAATAATCAGAACCCCGGGAGGATCACCAAAAACGCAACGAGCTGGAGAGAATATCTGATAGGCTGACAATGACTAAGCCAAAAATAGAAACAAAACCTTCAACACTTTCAAAGAAACTACTGGATCCGGCACGAATTTCCTGATCTGGAATATGATTATCCTCGTCTGACTAAGAGATCACCTTGTAAAACCTTGCTAACTGCTTAGCCGAGATCGGCAAGGGCCCGGTCCCATTTTCTGACTAGCAGTCAAGCACAAAGAGCATATTATTGAGCTAGATCTGCGAGATAATTTTTGCATATAGCCAAAATTTATAAAAATTTAGACTGTCTTCACTGCATTTGACAACCAATCCTCTCAAAGCTTTGCTTATGACATGTCAGGATAATAAGACGATAAGTGGTTGGGCCGAGTTTATCACGAAAATAAAAAAAAATCACGAGTAAATTGCGCTTTTAATTCGATGGATTCTTACTAACACTACGAAAAGTTTCGTGAAAAACATTAATCTCTTCTAATGTTTTTGACGGTTCGGAAAACAATTTGATTGGCACAGCCTATAAGTACAGGAGACACACCTGAAGCACCAGTTGGAAGCATGAAAACCTCCACGGCTCCGAATAAAGAAGAGATAGATTTCCGGGTTATATAGATGTCCAAAACCTAACTGATGCAAATAATTAAAAAACACCGCATTTTTCAGTGATAACGTTAAGCATTCTATTGTTCATCATATGATCCATTCTGGCCATTCATTTAAAACACATGCAAAGCCGCTTGGTTTTTGCATTTGTCTTAAGCGCTAGCTTCCTCCAAAACGACTGACGCCTGGCAAACGCATTGCCAAGAACTTATTTCTCAAACTGAGATAATAAGCGTAGCCGAGCTGATTTGTTTAGAATTAATTATGAAAAGATTGTGTCAAGAGGATAATATTTGAATTCCTTTGTCAAATCATAAGAGACAAAAGATCAAAATGTGAGCGGTGTACTAGATCAAACAACGCGTAACTTGCCGTTGTCACCTCCGAATAAGACACATTCGACAATGACTGCGTTTGGGAATAAGGTAAAAGAGCTGGCTTTATAGTTTTCGTCAAATATGCCGATCCATCTTTCGGCAACAACTTCGTTTTCACTTCCTGGCGTAATATTTAAGCAAACTGATAATAAACTTCTCTGTTTGTGGGAGGTTACTTGACAAGGTCACTTTTGAGTTAGTAAATAGCAGTGCTTGTTTAAAAATGATATCTTATTCAAAATGCCGAAAACCTCTGGAATTGCGGCAGTTTTTTCTCTAAATTATTAGTAAAAGAATTTGGTCGGTTCAGTTTCTGTTTTTGCAACCACTAAAATTTTGGTAAAAGTCTCTGTGTTTTGTCGCCGTCCCACAAAGCTACCCAATCAAAAGCAAAACCGAAACCCTTGGTTTTAATAAGAACCTATCAGTAAAGCTATAAGGTATGACTAAGCGGAAGGCCATCACTCATCCAACAAAGTTACCAGCTCAAAGCTACTCCAAAACTGGAGGATCAGTATGTTACTTTGCCAGGCACGTACAACTAAACTTCCAGGTACGACTTAATTTTCTACTTAGGATAAGACTTCAGGTATATTCCTTCGAATCCTGAGGAAAAGCAAGCCGTCATACCACGTCAGTTATTGCTGACGTTATTCTGCTTACTGTATTTCGGATGACAATCGCAATGTCTGCAGTAGTTCACAATTTTCTTCGGGGTAGCAGCTAAGCATAGGATTTCTAACCAAGCACCACTTTTAGCGAAACGAACTCATAGTTTCAGTTCAGTTCAGCTTATACAACCGTTAATCTTGCACTAAGGCGGCAGGCTTTTGGCTGCTACCTGACAGCGCCAACCACTCAAAGAAAAAACTAGGAACAGTAAAAACTGACTGAACCATAAGAAGTTGAGAAACTGTATAGAAAAGATTTCGGATGCCAGAAAGCCACAGACTGGCACATTGAGCCGTACCATCCACGGTCTATCTTTTAGTTTAAATTAAAATGCTCTCTACAGGGCCGCTGGAACGCAGAAAGTGGATAAAATATTTACAGGTAGAACTTGTCATAAGATCATTTCAGATTATGGTGGGAAAACGGGTTCCGTATTCTATGCCAGATGGAAATAAATTCCTCACCTTGACAAATATTTCCAAGGGCTGTGATTCTGTTCGATTTGACTGCCAGAACCGATGAGGATTGTGTTTTCGCTAAATATAAAAGCAAGCACATAACAACAAAACAGCCTGTCTGATTAGTAGTTATTCCGCAATCGAGTTCAGATCCATACTGACGGTTTCGGCAAACAAACGCGTTCCAACCAGCAAGAATAATGGTGTGTTTTTGGGGGATTCCGTTCTTTGCTTTTTCGAAAGTAAATCCACGATGTGACAAGACCAGTGGAAAATTTGAGCTTTCTAAAATTAGTTGTTGTCAGAATCTTTGATTTGCATGTTGAATGTAATACGGATATGCGAATTAGCTAGTTGGAAATCAAAAATGTATGAGACAGGGAAACCAAGAAATGACAACCAGCAGAATCAAAAGTACCAATTTGTTGTTACAGACCCAGAACATTGAAGCAGCGATGTACACCTGCCAATGCTTTTGACCGTAGGTTTTATTCGGAGGCACTCGGTCCAGACCAGCAGATGCACACAGATATCTTCGAGGAAATGGAAGACAAAAATTTCAGTCAACAACGAAAGTTTGTTAATTCACCTCAAGATTAGTGGTGACTGAGCAGTTAGTGTCATGGTGCTGAAACGTGGAGGGTGGTGGTTTCGACTCTCTTCAAAGTCGATCCTCTCCCAGTCCACAGGCCTTTTGATAAAAACGGTCTCCTACTCTCCTACACAATCATTCTTGTGATAAATGAGAAGGGTATGCAAGTAAAACGTAGTTATCATGAATAAACGAATAACTGGTGCAAAATTAACTTCAGCTGGTGCGGGTATGAACTAGATTTAGAAAAGCTTTGGCACAGTCAAAAGTCTAAATTTTACTCGAAACGTTACACACCAATTTACTAGATTTCCGGGAAAAAGTCGTTGGCTAAGAAATAAGATGTAGTGAATAAATTTTTAGAAGGGTTCAGCTTATTCCAAACTTTAAACACTCCACAGCAAATCCTTGGGAACAACGAGCAGTCATTTCATCGCTGGCAGCTAATATTGCCAGTTACCGAGCAGGAAAAATGTAGAAGAACATCGAAGGAAAGTTAGAAATTCTGTTGTTGCACCGTCGTAAGTTAGCCGATTGTGTACAATTCTTGGTTCGAATACCACTGATAACATCGACTTTGTCCAGCATTTCATGGTGTAAATTTGGTTGGCATCGATCTCACAGTGATTTGAAGATAGTCAAATTGAGGTTTTGACCAATCTCATATTAATTATGTTTAGCTTTGGACAGCCAGTTGGGTTGATTTTGAATTATAAACTGATAGTTTCACATCGAATGATGTCGAAACTAAAACCTATTTGCCTAGCTTAGCGAGCACGGCTTTCTGAAAACAACCTTTCCATAACTATTAAAATTCAAAACCATTGCTTCGATTTTTCTCAATTTGTTGTCACTAAATTTTCTTAGTGAGGAATTCTACCTTTCTTCAATTTTTGCAATACTGCCGTTTATCCCGTTTCCATTACGTTTTCCAGGCGTATTGCAATCCAGCAAGCAGTATCAGATGCCAAAACCAAAGCCGAGACGATTGCCTCCGCATTTGGGCAGAGCATTCGCGGACTGGTGAGCGTGGTGGAGACGGAAACTTCCGTTCAACCATTGAACATCCGAGTCTCTACAAAAGCACAGTCACAACTGGCATCGAATGCTGACGGCAAAAACGTCGAATTTTGGTCTGCAGTCCATCGAGCAGCACAAAAATGTATTCGTGTAAAATTAGATGCTATCTGTGCTCTGGGAGACTGTGTTCGATGAATTAAACTCACCGGTTCATCGTTGTCCTGATTTTCATGAAGAAAGCTATTCCTGAGTGTAATAACCAATGAAAAAATGTAAAGAATTCCTGATGATTGTCACATTACTAGATGCATACTTACACTGCCTATGAAGCAGTAGTTATTGGGCACGTTCAACTGGGGACAGATGTTGATTGTAAGGTAATCAAACACGCGGTTCAATGGGTTTTCCTAAAAAGTTGTTAGCATGGTACGAGTCATTTAATCAGTATAGCCAGATTTAAGACCTGCAATAATTCGAGGACAGAAGCTGTTTCCTCCGGAAGAAACTAACTGGTTTGGGAACGGTAGCCATTCTGAACGAATCCATTTCAGCACTTATTACGGAGCATATGAAGCAAACTTCTGAGGTCAGCTTCGTTCAGTCCCAATCCATTAACCTAATTAGTCCAAGGATCGTGGTTATTGGCAGATCGCCAATCTATTTCTCTTCAAATGCAGTACGATCCTATTGCACCCCAAAAAGTGTCACGGAAAAAATCGAAGGGTAATGTTACTGCTATCCTGGAAAATATGGACGTAATAGTGGCCGTTGCTAAGTGAAGCGTTCATTCGCATGCATGACCTTATTTTCCATTAGAGGCATGCAGTTTGATGCGTTTCCTGGTAACGGGTAATAACAAATTTGTTTTCGGCCTATTTATCCAGTGCTTATGATCCCGGCGATATAGGTTCAATCCATCGGAATATCTGTGCACCTAAGTGACCATCGTTACAAGACCTTTCCCAATTCCATCCCGTCTCCGATAGTGTGAACAATTTGAAGAGTCTTTTACTCAGCTGGTTTTGAAAAAAACCAGAATGGATTTCGATTTCAAAAAGGGAATTTATCCGAGTGAATGATTATTGTCCTTGTTCCTATCATAGTCTCGTATTGACTTTGATCCCGGATCACTTCGCTACCATCCAGGTTGAAATAAGATCATCCACGGAAACATTCGACTACTTACGTCGTGACGTTAGCAACTCATTTGCTTATTGCTTTTTTCAACCGATATACTAAGTTCTCAAGTCAGAATTTAATCAGAGCACTTTCTACCACTTCCTTTGTAAAAGCAATTAATTAAGTCGATTTCCAAACATGAATAAGATCGATCTAAGTTTGCCTTTGTGCGATCAAAATAAAATGATTAAAAGGTCCTGCTTAAGTTATTCAAGATGACGACTTTATAACTAAGACCAACATAGCAGGTATGAATTTATCTTATACCAATTTTTTACTAGTGGATTCAATCGCGAGACGCATTATGTTTATTATCAACTCAGGAGGGTACTTGTTTACTGAAAATGTGCGAAGTTTTTGTATCAAATAACCGGGAAATGTAAGACCCACTGGCAATTTAGTGGAAGATATTGGCCCTTCGAATTCTCTTTAATTGGTTCGATAAGACTAGAGTAACTACAGGTTAATATCGTGGATGTTAACGAAAGTAGATCACCAGACTCGATCGTCATAACCCAATGTTTTGCATTTGTTCACGTAAACACTTCCAAAGTTTTCCATAGTCGCATTCGAACCAACAGGAGCATGATTGGATGATATATCCACCTAAAAATCACACTGATTCATCGAGTGATTTTTGTCGGTCAGCTCAGGCTAACCTTCGGAAAGGCAAGAGAGTACAGGATATACACACATGAGGAGCGGAAATAACCGTAGAACTGGTAATCTGCATCCGGGAGTATTTTGTTCATCATTCTGTATGCGAAATTTTCTATTGAAAAATTCCAATGCTCATTAGTCTATACTATTTTGTACATGGCTCAAGCCAAACTTTTTCTTGATCTGGCTTCCCTCAAAGAACTGTTCAGCCTACCGTCGCAGTAAATGTTTCCACCAAAGCGTTGCCTGCACTCCGGTGCTTGGATAATCTTCTTTTACAAATGGTGTTCGAAACGCAGTAGAGGGGTGATTATTGCTCCTCGAAATTATTCATCATGCGGTACTATCGCTGGGCCCATGATTGAGAAACCTTGGAAGCACCGTTTCGGAGCCGGGGCTTGAACAACTTAGCGATTGTGCTAACCCGCATGCTCTAAACAGGTTGCTGAATATCATCACATGATATTGAGCCCATCTGCCACTGACTTGAACACCGAGAGGCTTTCGGTGCACAGTAACTGACTGTCGCCGATGGAAAACGTCTCTTATTGCTACGGTTGTCACGAGTGTTTTATAGGTGGCTGTTTCTGTGTTTATATATGAAACCCTATACAATCGGGTAAGCAAAGCTACAGGGTCTACTTTGTAACCTGATTCCATGAGATCGACAATAGAACTTGTTATCGGATCTCTCTCCATGCTGAAAATAACATCAATGATACTTTTAACCTGCTTATATGGAGGCCTTGTTGTCTTCCCATCAGGCTGGGACCAGAGGTAAACCTGATCCGTTGGGTGACATCCAGAATAAGCAGTTGAGACTAACAGCCCTAACAAAGCTTGTAATGAAGGGGATAAAATTGAGAATCTTTGGATAAGTGCTTCTCTCTTTTAAGGCATCTTATGGCAAAGTTCCTTTCTACTTGTTTTGCTATGTTTGTGCGTTCACTTCCGTCTCTCACGTTGCATTCCAAAACGCCGTCCGGATGGTGACTATGGGGAACGTTTTTTCGGATAGGTTCTGATAGGTTGATTAACGGACGATGCAGGTTTCTTTGATACATTTTATTTTATCTCCTTATAAATTTAATTGTGGTAGATTGCGAATGAAATCCCCGAGAACCAGGCCTTGGTATTTTACTTACTTTTATTATTTACTCCCTAAATTAGATTATTTCTAGAAAACAATCTTGATACGTAAGAGGCTTTCATGTGGAAAATGTGATCTGGGATAGATCGATGCGAACCACCGACTATCACTATAAAACGCCAGGTATGAAAATGTAAATCACTATCACCAACCACTTGGGCATCGCTGTTAACTCCCAAAAAATGTTCGTTTGATGATGAGTGAAAAATTAAGTGTACGTCACTGAAATTCAGAATAATAAAGTTTGTCTAAATTAAGCGATTTCATCCGTAACAAAGGGACACTTCTGTTACTGAGACTTTCGATATAGAACACATACATCGCAGTCCTAATTAGAAACGACGTTTGCGTCGTGACTCCTCCGAAGTTGATAAACACAATCCGAGAGTAACGAGCCACGTAAACATTACTGCCATCATTTGTGATTTCACCGAGCAGTCCCAAGACACAACAAGTTGATGTATTTTGAACCTTTATATCATGATCGCCCTCACTTCCGCATCTGTCTAATTATTGGTTTTTAGCGGACAACAATGAAACAGCGAATACAATTTTGGACGATTGGCAAGTATACGATTAATAATCGTGTAAGTCGTGTTTCGCTAAGGACTCTAATCG
>LUCM01006281.1:183720-250023 GCA_008360955.1 Fasciolopsis buskii
GAAAGAGAGTATTTGGAGGAGTATTTGTTAAAAGGATACCATACCCGAGTTACCTGTCGAGTGTGTTGCGGTGCTTCATTCCCCGAGGCCACTAATACATTACATTAACATGGAGATAGGCCCTATACCCACACCACCACCCAGGGACATCACAGCCTGTCCAGTGCCCACACCCGCAGCTTAACCTCGCAGAGTCACAGAGGGCACCTACCCAACCAGCCCAAACCTACACCAACGTCCAGTCGCCCCGTCAAGCCGCCACACACACGTACACGTTGTCTCGACTCGATATCGAGATGCGCTTTGACTACTTTTGACAAAGGTGTCTGCGAGGGACGGGGCGACTCCTCGCGCTCCATCGCCACCACACCCTCATTCATCAGCGTACTATCGCTGGGCCCGCATGAGAGCAACCCTTGGAAGCACCGTTCGGAGCCGGGGCATTGTAACAACTAAGTCGATTGTGGCTAACCCGCATGCTCACTAACCCACGCTGCGAATATCATTCAACATGATTTGCTAGCCCATCTGCCACGACTGAACACCGGAGAGCTTTCGGTTCAACAGTCAACTCGACCTGTCGCGAATTGGAAAACGTCTCCTTATTGCTGACGGTTGATCACGAGTTTTAATATAGGGGCTGTTCTCTCGTTTATATATGAAAACCCTAATACAAGCGGTAAGCAAAGCTACAAGGTCTAACTTTGTTAAACCTGATCCACATGAGCATGGACAATAAGAACTCGTTATCGATCTCTCTCCATGCTGACAAATAACATCCATGATACTTTAACCTGCTATATCGGAGGCCTTGTTTCTTCCCATCAGGCGGGACCAAAGGTAAACCTGAATCTCGTTGGTGACCATCCAGAATAAGCAGTTGAGACTAAACCAGCCCTAACAAATTCTTAAGATAATAAAAGCGGGCATAGAAAATTGAGAAAATACTTGCGGATAGGAGTGCTTTCTGCTCTTTTAAGGCACTCTGTATGGCAAAGTTCTCTTTGCTACTGTTCTGTACTATGGTTGTGACTGTCACTTCCGTCTCTCACGTTGCATCCAAAAACGGCCGTCCGGATGGGTGACTAATGGGAAACTGTTTCTTTCGGATAGGTCTATAGGTATGATGAACGGACGATGCATGATCGTTTCTTTCAATATCATTTATTTATCCTCCTATACAAATTAATATTGTGGTTACATTGCGATGAAATCCGCACGAGAAACCAGGCCTTGGGTATCTTTACTTACTTTTAATATTTTACTGCCCTAAATCTTAGATTTATGTTCTTATAGAAAACATCTTGAATACGTATAGAGAGCTTATCATGTGGGAAAATGGATCTGGATAATGATCGTAATGCGTAAAATCCAACCTCGAACTATCACTATAAAACGCCAGGTATGAAAATGTAGATCACTATCACCAACCACTTGGGCATCGCTGTTAACTCCCAAAAAATGTTCGTTTGATGATGAGTGAAAAATTAAGTGTACGTCACTGAAATTCAGAATAATTAAGTTTTGTCTAAATTGCGATTTCATCCGTAACAAAGGGCACTGTTCTGAGACTTCGAATGATACAAATACATCGCAGTCTAATTAGAATCGGACGGTTTTGGTCGTGACTCCTCCAATTCGATCACACAATCCAGAGTAATCGAGCCACGGTAAACATTACTGCCATATTTGTGATTCAGCGTGAGCAGTCCAGACAGAACAAGTTTGAGGTATGTGACCTTATATTCATGATCGCCTCACTTCCGATCTGTCTATTATGGTTTTTATCGGACAACAATGATAACAGCGAATAATTTGACGATTGCACGATTAAAATCGTGAAGGTGTTTTCGCAAGAACTCTAGCGAATGTGAAGTAAATTTGTTCGCTGGCATTCACAACCGGCTTTCGATGGACCACCGTGTGTAATAAGCGACCAAAACGCCATGCAAATTCTAAAATCAGTACCTTGGGTAAGTGACTCATTTTATTGTATGGTGCACAAAATAATGACATGGATGCTCGGGAATAAATCATTCCCTCAATCCTCGGTGGAGCAGAATCACAATCAGAACCGTTCTGTGAAATCATGGAACGACATCGTTGCCCTAATGAATTCTGTGTTTGATCGTCTATGAAAATCATGGCGTGTGGAGAAAGCGGAAAAAATTCACTTTCGTCATCGTTTAACTAAATTGGACGCATGTTCCCAACTCACTTAAAGCGTTGCACCAACTAATAACCTGAAGAAATTTGCAAAGATTTCTATAAAAACCATCATCTTTGCTCTATTCTTCGAGGCTGACATCTCCTGCCATCTTCGTTAGAGAAGAACCTCCATTTCTATTCAGTTCAATCAATTTTTAACCCGAGGATTTTATGTGACTTCAAGGCGACGGGAATTTTCACATTTTGTGAAAACGCACAAGATAATCGCAACGAACAGTGCTGGACAAGATACGTCGAGGGAGAAAGTATATTGTCTTGTCAAAATTTGCAGCTTTCATCAATTTTACTTGACATGCAAAGAAAACGGGTAGTTTGCGAAGGTGATGACGCAGAAAGTTGATTTTTGCCTTCGAACCAAAACAACGGGTTCGCTTTTCCATCTTAAAGAGGAACATGCATAAAACACTAAAATTGTTGTTGTAAAAATATGAAGTAACATTGGGTCTCCCAGCAGATTACCCTGGTGACAAAAGATAAACCATCCAGATTGGAATATTCTGATCCACATCGTTCCACTGACCATCCCGAGTAATACACTTTTCAACCTCGTTCCCTGGCAGCGTTAGCCATGATTATGGAACTTCGTTTGGCAGTTGCAAACTTTTACTGTAAGTTACTTAAAATATCAGTGCACTGCCTAGCAAAGAAGAACTTCATGGAGTTTGGAGAGAGCTTGGACATGCCGACAAATTTCACCTTCTGAACGTTTAACTGTGCCAGCGATTGGGAGACTTCAAACGCGAATTCTTCTGGCCTCTCAGATCTTTCTTTTGGGAATAGGCAATAATAGTTATTTTATATCCTTGTTTATTCATTCGGCTTTTACAACTCATGACTGTATTCGTTGTGATGAACTGCTGCTGAATTTAAGGATCGTGGGTATGCAGTCAACACCGCGGCGGTTGAATGTCAAAGTTATAGTTTCGACTCCGACCACCTTTGGAAGCTCTCCCATTCGTCAGCCCTCTGACGAATCAGAACCCCTTCCTGTAAATTTGTTGTTCAATAAATACAAAGGAAGAGAAAATAGGAACATCTCTTCCTATTCTGGGCCGACCATCCTTCGGACTCCGTCTTTAACACAACTATCATCATCCGGTCAGCATTATAAGCCGGAAGCACCAGACTTGAGTTCTTATCTGATTAGAGCACATCAATGATGCATATCCTCCATCTCACCCGGGAAATGAACCTGGACTTCCAAACTGGAAGTTGTGTGCCGCCATTGGACCATCAGCTCAAATTGTTTACGATAAGCAGACAGAGACAGGGTACGATATTGAACGATAATCGAGCACACAATAGGTGAGGACAACAACAAGTACATATCATGCTTCATCCGAATAACAACAGTAATAAAATAATATGAAACTGTATGACCATTCAAAGTCAATTTTATTTTTGCCACCTAATTTCTTCGTTGGAATCCAAAAAGTACCCAACGTATCATCATTATAAGATGCCTTCCAAAATTTTTTTCTGATGCCCTAATCTCACTTGAATTACTAAGACCGTGCATGGACGGTCGTCCACGTATGAACTACAAGGGTGATTTGTGGCAAGTAAAGAGCAGATCTCATCTGTATAGGGTGCTATTTAAGTCCTACTTTGGTTACGATAGACATACATTGGTGCCTATTCCTAATATGGTTGGAACAGTTGTATATTGCTTCTCTACTGTGAGTTAGCCACTGATTCTGCTTGGTGGGTCATTTGAAAGTCGTAATAAGTCCTGTAGCACTATAAACTATCAATCTGACAAGTTGTTTTATTCCATGAGTTAAATATTCACCGCAGATGTCCCGCAATGTATATGGTACTTCAAAATAGAAGCTCACCAACAAAGACCATTGTCATCCAGTGGAATATTACAGCAAAAAGACTCTGTAGGAGCGTACGCATCATAATGAAGGTAATCTTTAAAGTTGTCAGTAACAAAAGTGAGCGGGAACAAGCTTTGAGGTCTAATTTAGGAGTGCAGTGCCCTGCCTGTTTTTCACCTCCATCATAGTTGGATTTTGCTAGTCTTTTTCCCGCTCTTTTAATTCTACTTTCAGTACAGATGCCTGAAGTCTAACTATTGTGCCTGATTATTCGACTATCAAGGTATCTTGTCCATCCGAGTTTCGGCTACAAGTAGACAGTGAACATCTAAATTTTACCGAATGATGCACTCATGTGAGTCGTAACCCCTATGTAATACTGTTGCTTTGAGTGTTATGAACAAGGGACTCAGTATCCTGGCAAGCAGAAGAATAAGAAAATATGAGGAATGTATGCAATATTGAACTAATTTCTTTTCAAACTAGTCTTTTGCGTGTAAGTTCGTTTTTCTAATTTCGCCATCCGTATATTGGAATCGACGTATCGGACTGAATGAATTGAGGTGACCGGAGTAATTTTAAGTGTAATATGTGCGGTTAACTTTCAAGACGGCAAATGGTCTGCACACATATGGAATCAACATAGACCGGTAACAAAAGTGGTCTGGTTTCAAGCAGTTTGTCATGAGGCAAACTAGCGCATACTAACAGGGCAATTGGTGATGAATTATGTCAGTGTAAAGAACTTTCTATTTCGAGAAAAGATTAGCTTTACTACTGGCAAGGATTGCTAAACGGTGTAATTGCGTTAGCAGGATAAGAAACTTTTGACTGATAGTCAACTTTCCTGACTGAGGACCATGCAAGACTGTCTGAAACGTGAGCATATGTTGATGGATAACCCAATGTGACTTTCAAGGTTTGAAGAACATTTCGATAGGAAGATTTACGGTTTTTGTCATTCAGAAGTCCTTGAAGCTTCTCTAGTGGGCTACGCTTTCAGGTTTCGCTTTCGGCTTTGATTTAGAATTTCAGGTCTAGAGTAGAGTAGATAAACGCTTCTGAATTGAACTTTCCGTGCGTGAAGAAACAGACTATGAATTCGCGTGTATCTGCAGCTTAGTGTGATTTTCGTTGCTAGTTCTACGTTCAGCAAAGAAAAATCCCCTTATTTCAAAAAGAGATTTGACAGCTGAACTAAGTTCTGAGGATATTCAGTTATCTTCAAAGTCTCTAAAATAGATTCAGAGACTCAAAAACGAGAGTCAAAAAATGTTAAGAGAAAACTAGGTGTGACCTGGTAACGAAAAATCATGCAGCAACATTCGTTGTTCAACTTTTAAGAGGCAGGTTGATGGGAACCCGGGATTCGCTACCAACCAGCTGCGGAAATGCCAAGTAGTGCTACATAAATTAATGAAAATCCCACAAAACAATGATGCTTCTGCTCCCTTCCATTGGGATGCTGGCAATCATCGTAAGATTGAAATTGATGTTATTTACCAAAAGCAGAGTTTAGAGTCTTGCAATTGATTTCTCGTACAATGTGCATTCGAACTGATAATGATATAGGATGCTTGAACTGCCAAAGTGGCCACTGTTCTTCTCATTTAAAACGGTTATTTTTAAAGCAATAACTTAAAAAGTGTACAATTTCAACCTTCCCGAGGGTGTAGCATTCCTTGTAAATAATGCATCATCCACCATCTCGAGTGTTCTTTTAGGTCCAAGAATTAGTTATGAATTTGCAAATGAGCCTTTTGCCATCTTGAATTTGTTGGCGATGAACGTTCCTCGACAGAGAAGTTGTCTCAGTTTCATCGGTTTTCTGCGAAATTCGAATATATGAACTCTAACGAAGAAGCCTTGAAAAGCAACTGTTCCCAAAGGCGACAGATAGGGGAGTAAGCCAAACAACATTGTGTGGTACGAGACTTTTACGTAAATGATATGAATCTAATACCTGGTCCTTCAAAAAAATTTGGGCATTAGCGCTGACTGCTTTTGAATTATTATGATTACCTTTGCATGCAAATATGAATATCATCGGTTTTGCGACACAAATTCGTCTCATAAAAAGCCAGTTATCTGTGCTATCCTTCTGGAGAATGTGCGACGTTGTCTTCTATGCAGCCTATTTAAAAGTTTTCATTATCATAAGTAAACTACTGAAAAGCATTTAAGTAAACTCATGTTAGCCTGAAATAGTGTTATTTCTATATCTTTTGGGCTTGTTCAATATCCAGGTAGGTTCAGGAAGTCAGTTGCAAAGAACCCATCAAAGTAACTTTACAAATTGTCTATTCGTTGGTGTTTCAGATATTTCAGGGGGCAAAGCACATCCGAATGATGACAAACAACGCAGCTGGAAAAGGTTTGTGAGGGAATGGATTATTGTTCCTAATATGTAGAAGGCACAATTAGCTGCTACCAAAGTAGTCAACGTGGGCCAAGTTGACAGAGCAGTAGGTCGTTCACTTCACTATTATCATTAGATATGACCGTCAGTAAGCGAAAGATGTGTCGTGGTTAATCGAGCACATTGGTTTGGGCAAGGCGACCATAGATTCCGAATGGTGGGGATGGTAAGAGACAGACCACTCCTAGCAGAGAAAATGGAAACATTTTAAAACCTACAGTGTAGATTTTCCGAATGATTCATCGTGCAGTGTTAACGTATAAATTTGCCAGTGAAAACCACGGACACACTGTACACCCACTACATTCTCGTTAGGAATCATCAGTAGCACATATCCATTGCACCGGAACTGAGACGTCAGCGATGGCGAGTCGAACGCCCCAGCTATCATGTTAGCCGAGCTGATTCTCAACGGTTCATCAGACATCAACGTTGCGCGATATAGTGCCCGTTTCCGTCGAAAAATTTTGGAAGTTACAGACTGCTGCTCATGAGACTTGGAAGGAATGCACTCAAATAATAAATTTTGGAATAGATATTGCCAACTTTGCTTGAATTTGCCATAGAAAGGAATGAGGGACTTTGGTAACGGAACGGATTCAGCAAGAGTTATTTACAATTTAAACGAGACTGCTAAACTGTGAAACTTAGGTAACTTCAGAGTTTGTCAGTAGCTTTTATTGGTTTGTGTCCGGATATCATAACATCTTGGCTAACCAGTGCAAGATTAATTGGCTTTCTGAGTTCCATACAAAACCCCGTGGTTTTTCCTAGCAAGACGTCCATTATTATGGCGACAGCCACTGTGGAGTTGGCCTAGTTAATATCGATTTGTCTAAAAGTTCGCATGCGCATTCAGCCCATCGTTGATAAATATGCAATTGATTCAAATGCGGAAAGTCTTCGACCTCGGCGGGATTCGAGACAAGTCATGGACGCAATCCACGCATCCGTACCGGGTGTGCTACGATGCCACGCCGGACAGTGCTGGTACATTGTACTTAAAACACGAACGGGTGCGTTGATTCTATGCAGGGGTTCGAATCCGGCCGAGTTTGAGGAATTTACACTGTTGCAACAGCTCTACATTTGTCAAAATCTACCAATCAAGCTTACCATCACAGATAATACATTTTGTGTGCGAATGTTTTCTGCCTACTCTTTAAAATATCAGATCGGCAACGACGTGTTTTTACTAAACCTTGACCTGGGTGCATGACAAGAATGATCGCATTAATGGAATCATCAGCCATCTGGGCTTTGTATGTGTTAGTAGTAGGAGTCGTCAATAGTGAATAGCAAGGATGAAAAGGCCGTGTACTGCTTCCATGATTTCCTAATGATGAGCTCAGCGAAGAACGCCAATGCTGATGAACACTGAGATCAAACCAAACAGCTATGGTCTTGACAGAGAGGTTCCCTCGTATTCCTAAATTCAAAGTCAACACAACATACTGGATCCTGCAAGGGTCGTTAAGTCTAATGGATCAACAAAGCCATCTTACTAGATGGAAGGAGGTAAATGAGATGCGACGACGTTTACAGCGTCAACTGACAATAAGCATTAAGAAGGACCATAAAAATTGGTGGATTGAGATAATCAAAGAAACGGAAGTATCAGCCGCTTCAGGTAACAACCTAAGACTGTTTAAGCTTATAGGCGGGAGAAGGATTTGAGTTAGTAAAACTCTATGCAATAAGAATGGAGAACCTATTCGCGCTGGAAAGCAAGGGCTCGACCCTTGTGCTGCATAATTCGAGGACTAGTTTAGCTGGGTTCACGCTAATGAAGTTGCTCTGACGACAACAATTGGGAATATTTGGGACTTGTCTCTTGACCCCTCAATATAAGTGGAAGCAGAGTGGAACGTTCGTTTTTTGAATGGGCAAACGGGTAGGGAAGCCTTGATGTAAGCCCTTGCCTCCTTGCTCCGTGATATTTGGAAAGACGAGGGTATTTCATTTTCATGGGGTGCTACTCTTATTATTCATCTTCAAGAGAGAAATATATCACGATCATAGCAAATGCTGCAGGTTTAAATATTGCTTTTAAATGCTAAGAATTCGCAGTGTCTGTCTTGATGTTGTCTTCATGAATAGAACAAGTGATAGAAACCGTCACATATTGTTTTGCTTAACCCGAATACATAGAAAGAACGCAAGATAATTTCTCATGGATTTTTAAGTTTATAGAATTTTTGAGGGGCTCCCTCATTTTCTCTTCTTTTATTCTACATGTAGTCTATTTTCACCTCGCTTATTGTACTTGTTCATCCCAGCCGATTTTTGCTGTCGTGTATTGTTCAACTTTACTCACACTTGAAGACCGCACTCACGGGTATGGCCGGCCTTCGGCTCTAACTCCGAGATTGTGCTCAGTCCAAGACCATCTTGTTGATCCAGAACTCTGCCATAAAATACGGTCTTCTTTGACCGTTGTTGTTACCTCAACATCGGTCAATATCTACTTTTACTATTTTCATTTTTACTCATCGAATCTTGCATGCCACTTTTCAACCGTTCCCTTTCCACTGCACTGTTAAGCGGTGCAAAATTTTCAATTTATCTCATCAGCATTCTGAATTTCTTTCACTTTTGAAATTCCAATCGGTGATCTGTTTTATTCGAGAAGTACCGCTGCATTTCCCCTTCATCTTTTCCAGAGGGTGACATGTACCTCAATAAATGTTGAATACTCGATTTACAGGATGGAATTGTGCTGAAGTAGTAATCAGAAGGACTCACTTTACCGAGCGCGACAGTTAGACGTTGCATGCTAGGAGTGTTTATATTGCAAGAGTGATGAATCATCAATGAGAATACGTGTGGGCTAGTAGGTTTGTGAATGCAACATTGTAGGCAATGGTAATTGGGCGTATCCCCACTTGCGTTTGTAAACCGTCTGTCGGATCAAAGACGTACGTGCCGAAGATAAGTACCTAGGACGGTGATATCGCACCAGTCGAATCTAAGCTATCCACAACTTTGACTTGTATCTATTGCTGTCAACGTAAGTAACACAAAACGCAATACTATTCTTGTATCGGTAATTCGGTCCGTGTATAAAATGTTTCACAAAGAACTCTGTTTCATTATTTCCCAAAAATGTACTCGGTGCATTTCGTCCCCCCTAGTCCAGTTTTTGTTCACTATCTCTGTCGTTCGCATTTCTGATTTCGTCGTCGTCGTATTTACGCATTATTATAATTTGGTCTGCATTTCAACTGAGGCCTATCCCGGGGCTGATAATTTTTGAGATAATCACTTTGATCACTTGTCATTTCGGCCTTTGTTTTGACGCCAATTTCTGTACATCCTATGTGCTCAGCTTTGTGCTTCCTTGTGTTTTCCCACGCTTTTGTTTGATTGTGTACTTCGTTTTCCACGTCAAATCACTGGTGATTCTCACTTGCCTCAGACAAGTGACTGCTTTGGCTGCTCTTCTGAACATTTCTTAAACATCATTTCGTAAACATAAATTAATGGTTCTGCCCACTTCCGAGAGTGCATTCTCGATTAGAAGATCACCCAGCAGGCGATCACCTGCTCCTCAGAATTCCACGCATTTACAACGCTAATTAGTTTCCCCGTCGGTGCTTACGTTTGTGACCCGGCAACAATAAGGCATCAGATTTTCGAATTGGTATTCATTTTTCAACTGTGAACTTGACAAACATTTTAGGACGCCAGTAGTTCAAGATATGAAACAACGATAGCCAGTTTTATCTGATGATGCCAAATTCACTTCAATAAACCTTATTTTTACCCTGAACCATCCATCGCATATCACGGATACTTATGTTCAACCTTCGCTGTTAGACTGTTTGAAACACTCCTGGTTATCTGATCATAATGGTTTTCCGGACCATTTCCTTTAGTCGAGGTACGTGAAGTACTGCAGGACAACTCGCCCTGCTCTCATCAGTCATCGGCCAAAGGCACGCCAGGCATCAAATCGCCTTCGACTTCCCTCCTTCATTGGAGAGTTCATGGTTTGAGAATATGAGGCAGATTGATTTACAAACCGTTTCTTTTCCATTCCATGCGTGGCTGCCTAATGCATGTTTGTGTGTTAACATTGCAGCCATGGTGAGATCGATGTGAATCTCTATTTCTAACGTAACGCCTGCATTGGAATGTTTGAGAGATGTCATTGTGCATCTGCAGGAGAAATCCACGTAAGCAAAACGAATCATGAATATGCATGAAATATTATAACCTCTAAGCTATTCAACGAATATCGGGAATATCGTTACTTGGGTAGAGAATAAAATGACACAATGTCTGCTATTCTTTAAGGTCCCCTTTTTGTAAATAACGAGCAAAGGCCAATAGAATATATAATTTGAAACTCAAGTTGAAATTCTTCCAATGCAATCACGAATTTAAATGAATCCGCTGCGCAATGAATTGCCATGATCTGAAGGATTGAATTTCAGGTATCCACCAAACAATGTAAAACGTTATGCTAGGCCAGTTTTTCGCGGATTGGATTGCCTATGCAGAGCCCAATTTTTAAGAATCTTTGACGATCCGCACATATGAGAATTTTCAGTTTCTTTTGCCCTTAGATGTCCTTACTAAACTTCCAAATTATATCTTGGAAGCGATATAATCTAAGGCATTCGTGTAACCAAAACTACTATAACATGGTTAATGTTGGGAAAGCATTGCTGAAAACGTCGGGCATTGGCTTAGTTTCGCTCCAAAGGGACGTCCTGGTTACGGTCGACCCACTGAAACCATTGCTCAGTTTGTGGAAGTTCAGATCTACAGACTATTTTACTTACTTCACTTTTCTGCAAAACAACAAAGCAAAATCGACACGTGTGCAGCTGACTATTGAAAGACTTAATGTGCTACGGATTTTAAGCCCCTCGAAAGATCAATAAATTTTAAGTGGTCTAAATCCGTTTGTTAACCTTAACATCACCCGCACGTCCTTTTCCACCCATTGGTTGTTCCCCATAATTACTCGTGCGTTTGGACTACTCACTACTACTACTACTAAATTTATATATAAATTTTTATATGTATATAAAATTGCACACGTGTACAGATCATAGCCTATCGGAGCCATGCTGAAGGAGGTAAGCGGTGAAGAAGAAAAAGGGGAAAGTTGTGTTGAGTTCTATTCACACATTGCGGATCCTGCATTACTCACCTCCCAGTCATTCATTGTCTATCTTGACTCATGACTCGCCAGTTTGCCGAACACTAGTCAGCTGCCCAAACCGAATTAGAAAGTTGACCTGAGGGAATGAACCTTCAGCCTTTGACCAAGTAATTGCCCTAGACGATTTGAAGATCTTTTAGCTCACTGGGACTAATGATTGATAACTCATTTCGTGAGGCATTCTAATGTGATCAAATATCTTAGGTGTCCAATGCAATACTCCACCACAAACGCCTGTGAAAATGGAGCACTATGTTCCGTACGCCTTCGGTGATTGGTTTGGGATCAAGGTCTGCCGATCTTCCCTGTAGTGGGTACTAAAAGTCCACCAACCGGATAGAGGGCAGGGTTGACTCGCCTTTGTCCTCGTCTTTTTATGTAAGCATGCCCATCATGGACAGGCAGTGCATACGAATTTTTCAGCAGAGGCCACTTGAGAGGCACGATTAGTTAGGAGCATTTCGAGAGGCTTTCAAGGTGAGTGGCCGACTCGGGGCCTGAGAAGCATGCTGTTGATCCTGCTGAGCCAGGCTACTTTGCTGGGTTGGTGATCTGCTTCACAGAACGTCGCACTTATCGGAATATACGATCTACAATTTGTTAACACCACGTTTACCGAAGTGGTCACAAGCGAGTGAGTTTTGGGGTTAGAAAGAGTAAACCTGTGTGTCGTACCCCCAACTTTGGAAATCTTAGTTCGCTTATGAGTCACAACGGTGGTTCATGGATAATTCTCAGTCATTTTGTTGAAGTTAACCTTCAGAAAGATGGGACATCACCCAAAGTTTTGACTTTGGTTGCAAGTATATTCACATGTGGATGACAGAACGAAGTTTTTCCGCAAGTACAATACCGGTTTCACGGTTATCACCGTTCATCAGGTGTGCATACCTAATGTTCGCCTGCCTGGCAACGCGATGGTGCTGTGGACATCATAATTTTTTCTTTAGGGTTTCAAAGACTAACGGATAAATTCTTTATCGGTCATGCTCCAATGCCAAATAAGAACTGATTGCACCCTTTGAGAATAGCCAGTCAGGGAGCATTATAAGAAGGCTTTTTATAATCCCGTGGTTTTGGAAAAGGGGAAACAAAAATTATATCCTGTCAAAAGACTGATGTTCCGGTCCCCAAGCTCCATTCTCAGTCCTATAATACTTTCATTATTTGAGTACTGAAGTACTGCCACTTCAGGACAGTTTATGTGCGTAGAGAGAAGAGAAAACGACCAAAAATGAATTAGACAAAATAGTATTTTAACTAATGTCTGAGTACCGTGATCGCACATTACATAACGATGAAGCAATTATTAGGGTTCGCGGTTAATTGGATATGCTCTATCTATGGAATGATTGTATGTAGATCTCATTAATCGTAATGCTGAATCAATCACTCCTTCGGTCGATTATATTTGGATCTTCAAATGGCCAGATTAAACAGATATATTAAAGGTGATGCGTGAGATGTATGATGATGAACACTTTGTTCCCTAAGTGGTCGTAATACTAACATAGAAGTCAAGCTTACATGGGCAGTAATCAATGGGAAATGACGTTTTCATAACAGAAATACGTCACTGGTTTTCCATCGGTCATTGGTCCCCTGCCCATTGAATCCTTGTGTTCTATTATGGCCCAGACTCGTTTTGGCGATGCGCAAGAAGAATCCTGCAGCAGGTGTAGAAGTCCGTTGCACTACGGTGAATAACAGACAGACACAACGGGCTTTCCTGAGATTCGGCGGACGTAAGCGCAACAGAAGAGACGGGTTGGTTCATCTGTGTGAATCTGACGGACAGTTACCAAGGCCAAGCATTGACAAAGTATCACCCTTATCATCCTGGTAACTCCAAGCCGAAATTTCTGTCATGGTGCAATCCATTATAACTGTCTACGATGAGCGCCAGTTTTCAAACGAATACGAACCAAGTTAACAATCAAGGCAGTTTCGTTTTGAAATTTGACTGGGGTCAGTCGCGGCGTTTGAGCTGAAGCAGGTAACAGCATTCTTTAGAAAACAATTGAATGGCAGTGAAATATATAAATTTTAGCCTGATTTCCACTCATCCACGACGGGGATAATCTCGATGCTTATTCAGTCATTGCTCCCGGGATACAAGACGCAATTAAAGGAGGCACATTTGACAAAGTGTTATGGTCGATGACCAATCCAGGGTTTTCGGAACCGTGGATTTCATCCCCACTATTAATTTTCTAATAGAATCTGTCCTTTTCTCAATATTTCGAAATTGACGTTATTTTAAATGTTGCGCGGTTGAATATTCTTATATGTCCGCGAAAAGATTCATAAAAGCCCGTTCTGTGATTGGCCAGTCCACACATCGATCAAGGCCACCCAACAAAACTATATAAACGATAGAGCTCACTTGAATTCGGACTTGTGTTGGTGGGTCACCAATAAACGCGCGGCAGTACTCTGTGTTCGTCTTCTCTCGTTCGTATTTCGCGCCGCTTACTGTTCCGTGTGGCTGCTCATTCAAGGGAGGAGCAGATCTGTCCCACTCGTTGTGCGACTGCGGGCCTTGAGTCTTGAGCCCAAACTTTTTGTGTCTCCAACCTCTGCGTGTGTTCGTGTCCTACTAGACCACAGGCTGTGTGCTCTTGTGATATCGTGCGCCGCGAGTACTTGTGTCTCGTGCTTCAGTGTGTGCATAGACCAACCAAACTCGGCAACATAACACAAAGTAAATTAAGAATAGTCTTGTTTCACACAATTTTGTTTTGCTTAGCATCATGTGTAAGTGGATTTAACCAGTTTCATTGATAGATGGCATTACGATTGCTACAAGCGGAATTCTCGAACCACAGCTGTATGAGACGAACCGTATCCTTTACTCCGCACCAAGATTATAGACTGGTTTTACGTAGTAAACTGAGGGGCGATGTGACAATCCGCTTTGCACAAGACTTCATAATCAAGCTAGGTGTGGTGAACCTCAGGCAGGTGTTACCCGTGTTAAAGTACGAAATTGGGAAATTGTGGCCGAAATTGTATACAAAAGCCTAAGCTAGCCGATATAATAGAATCAGCAACTACCCATGCTCTGGGTCATGTGCTTTGCTGGCAGTGAATGCTTAAAATTTCTCGGTGATTGATTTGGACGCGACATACAGAGCACCTACCGGAAATGTGGATTCGCTAAATGGATGCTTAGAAAATAGGATTAGCACGGTAAAAAATCCCAATTGCGGAACTAGCTATCACTCACAGTTTCTGAAATAAAGTTTGATGGAGCGTGAGAAGCAAAGCGGGGTTCTCACTACTGATTACCAAGGTTGACAGAGATAAAGCTGCTGAGTGTCTTGGGTTTGAACCTATACAAAAATTGGTGGATGTTTTAGAAGAAAAGATGAAGAGACCAGCGAATTTGAGGCATGGGAACCTGAAAAACTCTATTATTAGATGCTCTAAGCGAAATATTGCTACCACTATTTCACCAGCTTGTAAAATAGACCAGTGATTTAGGGCTGTTGCTGCCGTCAGTGGCATGAATAGGGAAGAATAACGGATGAACAGTTGATTTGTATCATATTTACAGATTTTGATTGATTATTTTATGCTTCATGTGACATATTGACAGAACGCAACCAGAGAGCCTAAACTTGGACGCTTCCATAGATTCTTATTGGTAGGTTTACTCCTCGAACTTATGATGAGCAGTTGCATGCAACATAGTGTTGTCCATTGATAACGGTGCTTGAGTAACGGGGCTCTGTTTATAGTGCCATTAATTTGTGTCGTAGTTAGGCTATAACGAAACAGTACTTTATTTGTAAGACTCGATCGCTCTGAGCCAGTAGCCTGTGACTGTACAAACCCTTGGCGGGTAGACTGTTTATCAAGTAATAAACTTTAACAGGCCGTTGAAAATCTGACGAGTCAGCATAGTGGCATTGATACTCGTATCATAATCGTTGGACCCGAGGTGGCGCTCCAGTTCGAGTGCCACGAATATGCACTTCTACTGAATTCTGGCTGCAACTAATCAATTTTGAGGTGTCAATGGTGGGATAAGCTATCGCATTACAGTTTGGTTTCCACTTAAAATGTGTTCTTCTCCCAGGAAGAATTAAAGTGTGCACGAAATACTAGACCGTGAACACAGGAAGTCGCACACTAGCCCAGTAACTCAGATACTAATGGCGTATGCGGAACGGGACCCTCAATTCATTCTGGCGTCGGTGCGCCTTGCACAATGGGAGATGTGCAATCATGGTTTAAAATAATACGGGGCCTACGGCCGGCAGGGCAGTCGGACATAGAAATGTTGGCGACAAATGGGTACGGATTGGAACATTTATGCCCCCTAGGGGCACCATGCATTAATCGGGTATTGGCAGGGAAGACAGCGCGGAATTCGAGAAGCCGGCCAATCGTCTACCAAGCAAAAGAAGAACTTATCACTACATCGCAAACCGAGTGTGGACTACTTTTTATGTAGATTAATGGGGTTACCTTGAGCAAAGAACAAACGGTTCAGTTATCAGATTAGGACACGGCATGCATTTTGCGGCCATAAGAAACTTTTCTGTTTGAGAAACACTTAAAATATTTTTAGTTTGAAAATGTTGCAAAACATTTAGGCTCATTATTTTGAATGGTATAAGGTTTATGACTCAACACTATTAGTAGATTTTGTAATTCGATGAGGTTTCACCTACCTTGGGTAGGCTTTGTAAAAGCAAATTTTATTATCCATAATATCCATATAATAATAATGCACTCCTCTTGTCATTTGGTTCTAAATGTTGGGTTCCCACTGTACTGTATCATCAGAAATCCTAAATGGAACAAGGAAAATCGCAGAACGGCCACCAACTTTGATAGCTCTCCACTAAAAACACCTTATTTTTGTACATTTCTCGCAGCGATTAAAATCACCATTGCGTGCACTCAACTCCGCATTATTGAAGCGTTTAAAGAGACAGCCCAGAATTTTAGTAGTATCTATATGGGGAAAAACAGTTGTTTTAAAACTGTTAATAGGTCATAAACACCGAAAATTTAATCGCACTCCTAAGTAGGAATTCCAGGTCATGATCTCATTTTTATAGTCGTTTGTTGCAAAGTTCGTTTTACGCAGTAAATGTTTCACTAAATTTAGCAGCCAGTTTCTTAAAGGAAAATGCCTCAAGCAGTTACTAGAGGAAGCTACAGAACGTTTCTATATTTGTTGGAAGACTCGAGAGCTTCACGGTGGAAGAATAAAATGGCACTAACTGTACGGCGCATTCGTGTATGCACGTACTGATGACCTGACGTGAGTGCGGTAGCGTGGCGGATATTCAATCCATATACTCTTTTTCTAGGCAAGAGATCAACACAACTACGGCGAAATTGAACTGTTTATGTCGAATGATCAGCTGGGGCCGAAAATAAAATGCATTATCTAGATGGCACTACGTAGACACCCTATGTGGTTTGGAAGTAGTAGAATAGGAAGGCAGCATTTCATCGAGATATGAATTTATCGCAAACAAGTGTGAATACAGAAGCACATCTATGAATTACTTTTTGGAATCTACTTCCCTTCTTTAGTCATTCTGGTCAAAGTTACACAATTGTAACCTTATCAATACGATTCTTTTTCATATTCAGTCATTTACTAGCGTAGGAATAAATTATTCACTTTTTCGACCTCAACACGTGCTCTTCGAGTAGCATGCTGTACAAAGTCAATCAAGCTTGAACCCAATGAAGAGACGTCATCAAAGATACTACAACTTGACGGACTTCCCCACAAAAACGGACGCTGGGGATTGGGCTTATCGTGCTGTTGTGGACCATCGGATACAGGATTTTCTATATTCTTAGGTGCCTTCATTTTCTCATCCGAGTCGTTTGGGTTGTGATTCACGTTTTTGGGGCTCCTTCCAAACACCGCAGATGGTCGTTGGTTGTCGTGCGTCACGTAAATTCGTACGTAACTGTTGCCTTCTTTCAGCATCGACCTTGAAGCATCCTTGAGTTGATGATCATTTTGAAGAAGACAGTAATCTTCTCCATCTGAAAACAGGTCAAACATAAAACAAACAGGGAGATTCGCATAAGTACGTTAAAGCAGCGTTGTTTATCAATGCGGGGCTACAAAATTTGTTGCGCGATTGATCAAAGTAAAGATTCATATTCGAGGAAGAGCTTTTTGAAGTACAGTTAACGAAAGACAAAAAATAACAAAATGTTAGGGTTAAAAAATAGAGGAAGCAATGCGGCACCAGGTGCGCATCGCATTGAATAAAGCGCGCCATTCGTCAGCTTTCAAAACTTAACAAAATTTAACCATTTTGGTTTTTATACGAATAACAGCTGGTGCAGTTTCTCATAATAAGAAGATTCGGTTGGAAACCTGGGTATTTTTATCAAGTCTACAAGTAAAATAAATCCTTTTTAGCCTCAGCAGTATTCAATCTTCAAATCCCTCATGGTACGAAGAACTCCCCTCTCGTGAGAGTCGAATATTATCTTCTTATGGCCAGCACAGTGCGATTTAATAATAAACATGTTCTGTACCGTGGAGTGAAATCAAATAAAACACTGTAAACCTGACCGGTTAGCTTACTGGTTATGGCGTTTGAGACATAGTTGTTCATTTTTGGTGGCAGCCTAGGTTTCGGTTGGGCTTATGTACTCGCTGTTCGCTTTCAGCAACGGCGAATGTGCAGCATAACGCTTGAATAGTTCCCAAGTTATTCGCTGACTTTTCACACTTCACGTTAAACCGTTTCATGTTCAATTAAGCTAATCTTGAAATAAAATTAACGTAATGGATTCTTGTCTGGTTTATCTGTGCAAAGTCCAACGTTTCTTATTGGTATTTGTATCGTCGATCAAAAGAAAGGCGGTTTTCAGCCAGAGAATTGCTTTGTTTAAATCCTCGATGTCGGGCCCTAATCACATCATTATGCGAGGCAATGCGCGAAAGCTAGGATTTGTACACATCTACTTTGAGATGGTCCTTTCGTTGTCAAGAAAGTCTTGGCAACATTCATGACCCATTTTACAGCAGAAGGTATATAATTAGCTGCAACCTAGCGGCAAACTTTTCGACACCACCATTCCACCACGAAGCTCAGATCCCCTTTGGAAGACCATAGAATCATTGCTTAGCTGTAAATTGCTTGTCGTGAATTATTGGCCGCGCGATATACTGCATACAGCACTTACTTCCATTGGAATCGAAGGTGTACGTATCCTCTCCAATCCCAGAAGATTTGGAGGTATAAATTCACAAAATTAGGATGACATTCGGGCCACGCCATTCATGAATAATTCATTCTTTGATGTCAGTGGGTATACGGATGTTGGGATGCAGAGTGAAAGCAACAAACAGAGGATGCAGCGAGATGATTAATTCAGCAGCATTATAATATTAAACGTCAAGTTTTGTGGGGTGAGTTAGTTTGTTTTATGTGGAGAGTTTGAACCCATTGCCTTGCTGAGATAAGTTTGAACATCTCGAAATTAAGGCTTTAGTAATTCCAAGTGTTTATATCTAAATTTGCTTGAATCGATTAACCAGTAAAGCCTATTGACATAGATGAATTTGCCCAGGTAGGCCGCTACTTCAAGAATTAGTTGTTTTGAAGTAAAGCTCAATCCTTTTTTCGACGTTTTTTTTTCTCACATCGAAACTAGATGTCTCGTCAGACTTGTTTTCTTACAGGTAAATGGCTATGCATATCTCTTGTAACCACTGTTTCACAGCTTCTCTTGCGTAGGCACCAATGCCTGCCACCATTACTGTTTTCTACATGCAGTGCACCTGTTTAGTTAATTTTACGTTTTGATTCTGCTCCACCTGGTAACTATGTATATACATATACGTATGCATATATATTACATGGACCCATAAACTATAGCAGAATGTGACAGCACTTCTGTCACGCCACACTTGGAGTCAATAAGACACAAATGAGCGAAATTACATACTGCAGAATTGGAAGCGACAAATTAGCGAAAATGCTCTCCTCCGATAGTTTCACAATCTGGGACCAAATTTTTCATCCCAGGTCTAAACACAATCGAGGATTCAGGGGACAATCTTTCGTCTCTTGGCGCTTCTTCGGGTTTTGAAAACGGAATTGGCCACCAGAATGGCGGTTCGCTGTGAATAAGGTGGGTTCACCCCACAAAAGAAGCATCTGCAGATAATAAGCAGTAGCGCTGATTGTGGGTGCATTTTCGACGTGGTAAGCATTGTTCTCATAAAGGTATGAAATTACTAACTCGCTGGGCTTTTTGCCTGTTATTAAATAAAGCCACTGGTCCCCATTTCGTTCCATCTGAATAGCGTTTTCTAGGGAAGAGAAACGAATGAACCAAATCATTTTCATTGGCTCGTTTAGAAAGTTTCTGCTGACTTGCAGGTTGCACCTGGATTTACAGTGGGTTTAGGGGCAATCTTGGAACAAAGCAAAGCAATGCGGCAGAGAGAGCATGCTACCCTTTTCTGAGTAATTTTAGTGACTGTGGCTATTTCCACTACTGATTTCGTGCTGCGATGATCTTGATATTCCACTGGTTGTGGTAAAATGTTAGAAAGTTGGCGATCACCTCGCGAAAAACCCCTTCATTTAGGTTGTTGGCATGTCAAGGTCCTGTTACAAGTGAACGGTCAGTGGGCGGCAGTGCCAGAGCTGCATGAATATCATACAGAGTTTTATCCCAGGAGTCCACCTTCTCAACTCCGCTTCCAGAAGTATTCGAACTCCAGTGACCGGTGAATTCTGCTGCTTCAAACACAGTAAACTTGTAGACCGCTCCGAAATGAAAGGATTTACATTCTCACTGATCAAAACACTAGCATCACTCCACTGTTCTGGAGATGCAAAATCCGTCATACTCATCGCAGCTTGCTCCAGATGACCCTGCACAAACTGGGTTGTTTGCCCTCTAAATCCTGATCAATGTGGAGGACAAAGCAACACAAGTTAAGTTCCACGATCCTCTGTAAAACGAATTAAATCTTGCATCCAGAAGAAATAGGTTTTGTCTCGGGAGATTAAATGTGCGCAAAGACACCTGGGAATTCATGCACCATATCCGAAGACGAATGACGCTCGGCCGGCTACATTTTTTGTTCCAGGAGATGTCAGGCGTGTCTTTGGTCGCGGGGCTTTCGTCTGCAAAGATCTAATCTGATCTGATCTGACGCCGATTCGCCCATTATTGTGTAAAATGTATGCACCTATTTTCGCCCACCTGATAGGCACTAATGAGAAATGTTCGAAATCATATGTTTCACTGATGACGAAGTATAATATTAGGATTCCACGGTTTGTGGAAAATGCAGATCCCAAGAAAGTGTCTTCAACAGAGTTTCGTGTAATGTGGGGCCATTAGTAAGAGTCTGTGAACATTCGGATTAGCCAAAACTAATGGTAAGTTTGAGAGGCTGTTCTTTCTACTCACAAACCTACTACTTTTGGCAAAGCTTTTGTGTGCATGTTCCAGATAACAGGATAGAAGTTCAGCCGAAAGAAGACTGTGAATAGCGGAATATACGAATCAACAGAATGACCTACGGACAAAAGAAAACATGATGACGTTATATGTGGATTCCCTGACCTGAAACATCAGAGTATTATTTTTATATTATTTGGAAACTACTTGCTGCTATTTTACTGAGACAGGCTGGAAATACATCATCGATTTTTAAGTCAGTCGCCTTCCTTGGTTAACATCGTAGAAAATTGGTAATCGTTTTCTTCTGCATACGGCACCATTATGATTCTGTCCTGACACAATCACTGTCGGGTGTCTGTTTACACACTGTTACTGGTGCTAAAAGATCACTGCATTGCTGCGTATTGTTCAGCTGGTTTTAGAACTTATGTTGATATAGGCGGTACCAGTCTTGTTACGCTGTATCAAAAGACAAAGTTTAAAGCATCATTGAGATGTTCATTCAAGCCCAGCACTCACCGAGTTTTGCCAAGTGAAGTCAATCAATTAAATCCTTGGATAAGAAAATTTGCTGTTTAAACTTTACGTGGATGATATAAGTGTTGCGGATAGAATGGTGCCTATAAATTCTGTAAAAAATGAAACCAGTTTCACCTGAACATGATCCATTTACACAAAGAAAATAGCTTTACACGGTGTATATTAGAATTGTCCGATAGACGCTTCCGTCAAGCTGTCAATTTACAGGAAAATAACGTAGAATTGTCTTTGGATAAACTTGCACGGCTTGGTCTTCTTTTAAATGAAAGGGAATCGAATCCTTTCTTTGGATAATAGATCGAGAAAGATTTGCACGAATGCAATTTAGTGTTTCTTTGTCACAGACTAACCTTGCCAACACCGTTCACGAAAGTTTTAGACACAAGCCAAATGTTTGCAATAAATCTGTCCATTTAAAAAATGAAAATCATTGAAAGCGTCACAAATGACTTTTTCATTGATGTCAACCGAGTGCATTGTATAAAAACTTCTGTTTCCACACCCAAAGCATTCTCGTGGTTTGCGTTAAAATATGAAGACTGGGATTCCAAGGCTCATGCTTTTCCGGCAAAACTGTCACAAGAATAGGAGAATGCCAAATTAATCAGCGAGCAACATTTGGGTCAGTTGAATAATGGAGCTGGGCAATTCGTTTGCCCGGCTCAGCGAAAAAATCAATACCACCCTGAGTTACGAGAAAGAACACCAATCTCTGGCCTACTACCATATATATATATATATATTTATATATATAGTCCTTTTAATCGAAAGCATCCAGCAAATGTTTCCTGCAAGTAAACAACCTGAGGTTTTCAAATAGCGATTCCTTAAGTTTTCAACTAGTGAACAGTCGATTATTTGGTTTGTCGATTGTGTCCAAGAAATAGTTCTTGCGTGCCCTAAATCTCCTACGTTCCACTCCAACTCTTACTGATAGAAAGGAAATAGACTAATTATATCCGCTAACTTTGGTCCGGAGCTAAGTCTGGGTGTTGTGTATGGAGATGATACTATTGACTTCTCTGCCTCATTTTGCATTATTTCCCGTAAAACATGAAACTGTTTTTCGTTAATACTGCTTCATAAGTTGTGAATGATTCACTCAAAACAAGCTTTTTCACTAATGTTTGTTATCCTGTTTCATGGGAAAACCGCTGAAAGGGATTAACTGCCCTTTTTCGCTTAACTTACCGTTTGGCTAATGCTATTGGATCAACAGGGAACTTTCACGTCGCTTTTGGGGATGTTCTGATTAGTATTGATATGTTACCTGAATTGTGGTTTAGGATCGCCAATACTAATATAATGGTTTCAGAAGTGGGACAACGAAGGAATTTGTATGTGGTCTGCTCTAATCCACATAAGTGAGCATTTTCCGTCGCTCTAACGGATAATCTCATGCATCGGGTCTTGTTCGTAGGACCGTATCAGTTGCTCAATAGGATGGTTAAAGTATCTTACAAAATTGCACATATAAACAAAACGGTATGTTGTGAATCCAAATAACCAGGGCTTTCGACTGCCTTCTAAATTAATCAGTAAAAGCTTACTATATGTAATGTGCAACCCTGCAGATAAATTCAATGCGTCATCATTCACCTGGTTTTACACATTGCGGTTGATCTTCATACATCAGTAGTCAGGAAAGTATTTTTACTTGCTGCTCTTTGTACGGAGAGTATGGTCTGGGGACTGGAACGAACAGGGTTATGTACTGAAGCTGATGAGTGGTGGAAAACGTCATTTCATATTCAAGATTTGTGAGAACCATTGGCCGACGATTAAACTTCCTGTGTTCTACCGATAATCTGTTTCCCCTGTCAGTAGGTCAGACGTTGATTCATCTTGAAGAAAAATTGGTATATCGGGATTATTTCGCTTCGCGGTGGACATCGGATGCCTAAGAGTTTAGCTTGGCATATTTTCCTGGACGATTATTTGCGGGTAAAGACGTTTCATCAACAATGTCTTTCATATCCATAGTTCAGCAGTGATCATAACTTCAAAACAAACTGTTCCTTGTACGAGCAAGAAGAGATCTAGGAATTTACACATGCGTTTCAAAGAAGCGAATTGAGTAACATATAGACAGTATTTGGTTCAAGCGATGTTTTGTGCTGTATTCGGCAAAATGATTTGACAAAAGACGTTTTGTGGCATACTGAAGCCTTTTGAAATAGGCTCCTTTATTTTCCCCTGATGGGCAATCAATCACGTCAAGCAGTCATGAAAGGTGATCCACAAAATCGTTTTCTGTCCGATTTGCTTTGCTTTGGGAGGAAATTATAAGCTACGTATCCGTACTTTGTTGGTAGTTTTACCGCGGTGTTCACAACTATGTCGATTTGAAAATTTTGGGAACGGAAATGCCAGTCGATCTAAGGCGTGCTGATAGGAAATTTTTAACGGAGTCCTAAGACTTATCCCAAAACCAAGAATGGAAGGCAAGCAACGTCCTTTCTAATCATTTTCCGAGGGCCCAAAATTTCCATCGGCACATATGATACGGTGTTGTTTTGTATAAACGTTTGCGTACAATGATTAATGTTGCATTTCAGTCAAAAATGTAGAGGTAAAACTAAAATAGGAAAAAACCTCCACACTCATAATCTTGTAACAATCATCGCACATTATGATAGGGTGCTCAGGGATTCGACTGAAACCCAGTCACGATTAGTCAGAATTCGTACTAAAGATGGGATAATGGATTTCCTGTAAATATTGATTCTAGAGGGTATGGAACGAAAAGCGGAGCGTGTTAAAAGTTGTGAGCGGGACTTTGGGAAATTGATGTGCAGAGGATGGAAGAATTTTGTGAGCGAATTTTCTCCATGCTGCTAAGTGTTGGTCAGCTAGGTTTAGGAACAATTCAGTTAGTGGCACGAAGAACACACGGCTAATAAATGATAGCCACCGCTAAAGAATCTTAAAGTCTTCTTTTAAGTAAACCCGCAAAAGTAATAGAAGAACGGGAAAGAAGGATTGGAAAAACATTGATATACAAATCGGGCGATGGTGCTTTATTTCACCTTGTAGCGCCGAAGCTTCCTGATTTGGAATGACAACCCTCGGAGATTCTTTAGACAGCTGGAAACGTGAGAAGTCCACTTCAGATATTATCAATAGTAACTCCTAGGTATTTCGCAGAATCACCCATGGCAAGTTCTTTTGAGTTGATGGAAGACGTTTCGGATGGGTAGACTGACCGAGAGAGACAGAACAGACATTGGAAACAATTGGATTGGTTGAGATCTAAACCAGCTCGTGCAGATAAATCGCGAACGAAAGATAGGTTGTTGGAAAACCCTTGAAAATCATTGTTGTTTGAAACGGCTCGAGGGAAGGCCGCATCATCAGCATACTTGATCAGATGACAGGGGGAGTTAGTTGATAAGTCACTGATGTAAGTTGAGGAGAGAGCCGGTGAAAGAGCAGCACCCTGAAGCACTCCTGAAATGTTAATCAACGGTTTTGAAGTTTTACCGTTCATTTATGTGCACTGGGTTCGGTTAGTAAAGTAACCACAGTCATGCTACTAAAGAACTGGGACAACCAAATGTTCCCAGTTTGTGACGTAGACGAGACTGTGGGACCAAATCGAATGCCGACGAATAGTCTAGAAAAACCGCAACGCACATATGTCATCAGTGCGTTTAGGGACTTACAAATGTGGTGAATAAGGAAGGCAACAGCGTTTAAATTGGAACTGTAAGAATTATAGACAAACTGAAAAGGATCGTCAGGAGGATACATAGAAGAACGCAGGCGCCTAAGTATAGCACGCACCGTCAGTTAAAGACCAGAAGATGTCAGGATGATTGGGCGAAAACATTTCGCCAAAGGAGTGGAACTGCTAGATTTAGGGATGGGAATAATAAAGACGGGTTTGCAACAATCAAGTATGGAAGATGAGATTAATGGTGAGGTAATCAGAGAAAAGAATGCATCCATCAGGGTCACAGCTCCATGCCTCAAGATAACTAAAGACAGACTGTCAGGACCAACCGCTGTGATAATTTTAGTAGTGCAGAGAAGGGCAGGCACCCCTTCCCTAGAAAACTTTTAACTATCACACCATCACCCGGTCCAAATATGAATGAAGTATAAGTGGAAGAATGGATGAAGTCTTGATTGATACTGTCTTCTTCCCACACAACATTTGAATGCCATGCGATAGAAATCGGCTGTTGTAATCACTTAAGTGTTGGTTGGCGAAAATAGTGTCAATGAGTTGGATTTTCGCTTGTTTAAATTGGAAATGTACTGCACGCTTAAGTTATTACGGGAATCATAGAACTGCTTCTTCCGTCTTCGTAGAGATTCCACTTTCTGGGTGCAGATACGGCCATTTGAAACGACTAGTGTTTCTAAGAGATGGTGAATATGAAAGATTGCGTTTGCCGTCTCTGTGAAAAGTTTGACATTGTCCGTGAGCAGGGGTTCAAAAGAGAAGCAGGCAGATGCGAGTGAAAGGGATTTCTGAGGAAAAATACGGCTGTTGTGTGGAACGTTACGGAGGTGAACTCGGATTTGGTTAGTTTGCTTAAAGGAATGGGAAGCAGACGTAGAGTGTATCTTGGGGCTTAGCAGAAGCGGACAATGTTCGCTACTTAAAATTAGAGAACCCATTTTCGGGGAGAATAAATCAGGGCGGTGGGTAATAACCTTATCTAAAATGGAGCCGCCTCTGGTCAGAGAGAGGTAGAGGTCAGTGAAATCAAACAGGAGGTGTTAGGGTAGATGCATGACTGAAATCACCCACAATAATATATAGATTATCCCCGAGAAGAGGAACAATAAATTCTAGAAAAGAGTGGAATAAAGATGTGATATTGTGTTACGAGCTAAAAGGGGCAATATATAGGTTCGTTATGATTGTACTGGCATGGCGAGAAAATCTAGGATGACACCGTGTAACGAGACAGTCAGTTCCGTTTAGCCAGTACGTATAAACCACTTCGGACTTTCCAGACCAGAAGGAGTTGATGTATTTTGCCACACCGCCTCCAATTCTCTTCTTGTCTGAAACTCTGCCCTGCCAATGGAGTCTGAAGCTCTCTATCGACGCGAGTGATTCAGCGGTATCCGGGTTCAGCCACGATTCTGGTATGCAGATGACACACGTGCGAACATGGATCGGTGATTTAAGTATGAGAGACAGATCCGACGTTTTTGTAGTCAGAGAGCGTATGTTGATGCTTAACAATGCCGAAATGGACATCTTGGCTGGTGGGATACATTTAAGAGCTGCCTGCCAGCCAGTGCGAGTACCTCTTTTAGCTCGATGAGAAGATCGTTGAGGTTAAGCAGTGCGTGATCTCAGTCCATGTTGAGAAACAACACGATTTTTAAGCGACAGTAATTCCGATCGATTGTAGCTACGAACGGAGACCAAAACCGAACCAAATATCCGACAAGAAAACAGTGAAATAAAGGTGACATAGAGATGTAGCGCAGATAGTCAATTTGCGCGCCTGGTTTGACCCAGGTGAATGATCGCTTTCATTTGGTAAGCAGCTCTGAAAATGGATGTCACTATCAGTTATGCCATGAATTGTACCCACGGGGTGCACGGCTGCTAATACACGAACCAACGCGGAAGTACATTTACCCCATACTCCAAGGTGAAATGTTGGCCGCCAACCTTAGTAAGACAAGTGGCAAATAAGGAGCTAGGTAATAATGGGACTACTTTTATTTAACAATGTTTCCTTCGGTGTCTGAGCTGGATATCATTGATTACTTTATTCCATCTATTGGTTGCAGGTAATCGCGACATATTCCACTGGGCATCACTCATTTGCAAACGGGAATGCCTGGATAAATGACAAAGAAAATGCTGTATTTAATGTAGCACTTAAGTCTGATGACCTTAGTTGCAGGATTAGCAGATTAGAAGGCAACCTTTCTGTAGGCCTTGTGTCCTTGTTTAGTGCCACAACAATTCAATGATAGAATATTCAATACACAAAGAAGAGCAGAGGGAACTCACCAAACCAATACAAACGGAGGTCACTTGGTGAAGCATGAACAAATTGTTCCGCCTGTTTCACTAAACAGTCCCACGTGGCTTCATCCACACTTTCGTCCACGTTCCATCGGATCACTTGCATTTCTTCACTCGAGTCCGTGGATTGTGTGATCAGCTTGAACACAGTCATGTTTGTATTCAATTTTTTCGGGTTCGAATTGATTTCATTTTCATCCAAATTACTCATTTGTGTGGCTGCGATTACCATCAGGAATCGCACGCGTAATCCATTTGCTGTCTTTCCCATGATTCATATATACTGGTTACTATTTAAGTAGATCTGTACTATTCGTAGGTCGACATCCATTTTTCACCCATCACTGCTTTTGAGCAAATAAGCACACGCATCAACCCACGTGAATCAAGCATGCTGCCCAGTTCATGTGATATTCGATTTCCACGGGGTAATCTATATTTAACGTGTTACAGCATGGTTTGATGTAATCTAAACATTCAGCTATAGTCGAAACGTGTAACAAACACCACGCGAACATATTCCAGTCAACTACCAAACAGGATAAATAGCCATTTACTTGAGTTGTTATTCTTCTTATTCTTCGGGATGTGATTAAGCGAATAAACCGTCAGCCGAAAACTGTAGTTACTTTTAGTGAGAATTTATGCCAGTAATCTAATCAATATCATATTTGGCTATTTTTGTGTCTCAACTCCGGAACGTCGTATGCCCACTAAAGAGAACAAAATGAGATGTACCCCGGACAATTTCAGGTGCGCATTGGTAGAAATACAGAACGTGTAAACATCAGTAACTTTTTAGAAGACGATTGCCTTCGCTGTGACCTGGTCATTTTGTTTTGATATATACCAGCTGCACTATGAAACTGTTTTCTACTCATTTTTTGATATTTGTGCAGCCATCCAGTAAAAGGACATGATATATATTCATTAACATTTAATTTTAAATTTGGTCACGGGTTTACATGGACCAAGCTACAGAGGTTACTGCCCCTTCGCAAAGCTTGAAAGATAACCAGTCTGTTCAGAAGATCATACTGGATTCCGGTGTATCGCAACATAGAATCATCTTGGAAAACAACTAACGAATGTTAAACTGTCTGCCTTTTTAGAATACTCGCTGATCCCCCGTCTCCACAATTCAGCTGAGAAGGCCTTCGATACTTTGATCGTGTTACATTGCAAAACTAAGAGGGATAAGAGAAAGTGAAAACTGCGGCTTGAAGATTGGATGCTAGAAATGTCTCTTCAGCATTCCTTTTATGGAATCTCATCAACAAAATCAAGGTGCCACTCAAGCAATGCGAGCAACATTTTCCGTACCGCAGATAGTATTTAAATCCCTTACCTCATTGCACGATTAATCCACTCGCCATATCCACTGACAGTCAAACCAGTTTCATATTTCCTTTTTCTAATCGGAACAAAGCGCATTAACTATGTGATTTTATAATCAACCCGAATACTGGAGAAACAAATTTCTGTCTTTGAATGATATATATATATATATATAGGATTATGCTTCTAAATGTGGTTGATTTTTTGCATGGAAGGATATAATTTGCGGTGGTTATTTGTCTGATACTATGCATGTAGTGGTCTTCTTTAGTTAAAATCTCTGAAACTTGAGTTTAACAACGATGTACGATCAGTTGATTATCTCTTACCTGGTGGAATAGAGAGGTTTCGCGGTCTCTAGCAAAATGTTAAAGGTTACAATGAAACGCAAACAAAATGCACAGCACGCTGCAGTGTATTCGGCTCAAATTTAAATTCCGTTCGAATCAATTTCCCTCACAAGTGAAGGTTCCTTGTTCGAGATCAGCGATCATTAGCAAACCACTCTAAAGTGAAATATTCCAATTAATAAATAGTTAATTCTAGCCTGAAAATATAAGAGTAATCTTGGGCAAAACATTCTTTAAAATAAGTGATTTTGCCGAACAGTCCAGCATCTATCCTGGGACCATTGTAAACACGTTTATGCAATTTTCATTCTTCATTGAGAATCCTTTCTGCTTCATGACGAGATTATCCCGGGAACCAGCCTCATTCAGGTTTGGCTGGCCTGACTAGAGCCTACCAACAGGCGTATTCATGGAAACCTTGATAAATTCACGCTATTTACTATTGTTCCTCCATACCAGGTGAGCGCTTGAGCTTTCGCAATATTAAGAAGAAACATCTGAGATGACGTAACAACTGATGATACTTGAAATGTATCAGTTTGAGCAGTCGCGCGATTGCCTTCCATCACAGTCAAGATAATGTACCAGAGTATTCTGTGACTGCGAGCAGTCGCCGATATAATGCTTTCGGAATAACTGAACGCACCTGTAAATCTTCGATTCTTTAATTAAAGTGCCTAATATTGGTTTCTTTTTTCGTTACAGACGGAAGTCGATCTGAGAGACGCGACGTTCCCGTCTGACTTCAATTTTCAATTCACTTGCAAGAAATATCAGAACGGTTATTTTGATGACGTTAATTGAAATAATTGTTGATTTTGAAGAGTGGTTTGGCAGATATATCGGAATTGGGAGGGATTCAAGTGGTATTTTAATTTAAGAAATTCCGCTTATCGAATAAACCGAGATCCAGAAGGTATGCGTATATGCATTCTTTATAAAAGCGTGTAAACCTAGTTGTCTGGAGATGTGTTCAAACAAAGATAGCTAAAATTTTCTCTGTAGTAATTCTTTCACCTGTGTTGCACAGTGGAAAAATGAAGGTGGAGAATTGTTCCTGGTCGCTAACTACTTCTCTGTAGCGTGTGTCTCACTGGATGCAGTTGGGTTTGCGTTATCTCCATTACCAATGCAAAATTACCTGAACAGTTGAAGCTGAGGATCGGCGGGAACCATGACGTTTGGATCCCGGACAGCCGCTTGACGGGTTTTCCTGCTTGGACTTATATATATATATATATATATATTTATATATATATACCTCACCACATAGTGATTTCAAGCAAGGTGAAATAGTTGAAGATGCTTCATGGTGAATTTGTGATACCCAAGGACCTGCCAATTTTTACTTCAGCTTATTACTCCTCAATTCATAATTTATAATACAGTGACATCGAATTTACCCATTCCACTCCTTTATACCACCCAAAGTTTATTTTTCTTTCTAATATTTATATGCGCCGCAGTTATCACTTAGAATCAGGGAATACTTTGAGATTAGTCTCTGGAATCTTGATACTGTCGTCTGGTTTGCATCTTCCAAAGCTTTACAATCTACTCGGATTTTCTATAACTTTTTGATTAACAAATGTCTTAGCCTGGTGGAAGCAAGCAGGTGGTCAGCGGTGCCAGAGCGTGGGTGTATTAATTGGCAGAAGCATCATATATTGGAACCTGATTTGGGCCGTCCTCAATCGATGATTGATCGATGCATTCTCTAACAACCAACAGAGACTCGACTACCACGGGTCCACTAGACTACATTTTGACTTCCTTTACGCAAAGTCGATGAATCAGGACGAAATTTGCAGCAGGATATTTATTTACCTAACTTTGTGCGGCTATGTCTGTTTACCATCGCCAACTTATCGATATGCCCTGAGATTACTCAGGTTCAGAAGTCACACAGAGTTGAAACACTAGTAACCGAAAACTGAGTTTGGAATTGGGAACTGGCTCGCTGCTAACTTTGTGAATCGAATCGATCGGTGTGGCTATGTCGGATAATGTCGGATAATGTCGGATAATGTGATGTGAACGCTGCATCAGGTTGAAAATAATCCAGGAACCTGTTCAGCCTACCCTTATTCGACCGCAACGTAAAATCGTGCTACGTAATTACAATCTGGACCGCATTTCTGTCTCCGAGACAGACTGTGGTAGCGAAACATTCTGCTAACGCTTAGTATGTGCTATAAAACGTTTTGCTCAAATCGCAACTAGTAGAACTGCACCATTATCCATTTGCTGTGGACTGTACTTAAATTGGGTCACGCGGTTTGCGTGCCAGATATGTTGTCAATAAATATGTGGATGCTTGAATTTTCTGAACGTAGGCGGCTCTGAATGACAAATATCTGCACAAATAAACGTACAATGAGAGAAGTAGTGCTGAGTATGTGGGCCGTACGTCTGGGTTTATAAATAACTAGATTAAGGCGTATCAGATTAAAGCTGCATTAACCAATTTCTGCCGCTGCATGCCCGTGTTCAAGCTGATCACCCAAGTCCCATTCGCAGATGACGTTGAGGTGATTCGATGGAACATGGAAGAGAGTGTGGACCAGATCACATGGGCCCGTCTGATGGAACAAGCGCAACAATTGGTTCATCAGCCGTCATGTGATCTCCGTTTGCGTTGGTTCGGTAAGTTTATTGGATCGGTCATAGCACAAATCGAAGCTGGAATTTTTCTTAGTGTTATTTTGGCGTTGGAATGAAACTAGCCAGCTCGTGGTTGAGACATGTCTGCTCAATTTACAGACATTGATCATTGTAGGTCGTAAGGCAAGTGTTCCTTAGGTGATATCAAAGCCCGGCACACAATTGTAAAGCCATAAGAGGTCCAGCGAAACTGTGGCAGGAGGTGGAAGCAAGTATCTGAGTCAAAAATTACACTTATCACGTTTTTTAATGGAAATAGACTGTCAACCAACGATCCGTTTTGTCTGCCGTGTGATAACGTCAGTTCCCATTTACCCTAGTGGAAAAATCCAAATCAAACAGACAATAAATTTTGTTTGTTTTCCGAAATCTACTTGTTTTTATTGATCTTTCATGATTAACACTCATTGATTGATACTGCAGCTGGCTAATTTAGTCCATCGTTATTTATTGACATCCTCGCCGAGATCCACCCAACTTTTTTGACCAATATGTTATTAACAACCAAATATTACCATTTTGCTCGAGATTCATGACAACGAACAAATTCTAAGTTAGACATTCACTTTTCCCACGTATCACTTACCCAATGCATCTTCAATTTAACTTTAGGAAGCTTTCTCTAGACTGTCTTCACTTAGACCGATCGAAATCAAGGTACATTGACGGAATTGCCTCGGGTATAACTGTGTTCTCGCTGGCATTCCGACATACTAGGTTTTCGAAATAAGCTTGGGAAAACTGCACAGAAGCAGAAATTACTAGGACCTAAATCTGGGTTTATTTCCTAAGACAACGTTTACTCGAACCGATAACCGATAGATTGAATTAAAGATTCGTAAAATCTAGTAATCATTTTGATGAGTGCCCTGGAGATCCTCGTAACTGGCGGCTATCAAACATAAGCAAGTCGGAGTTTTCCAAACTTTCGCGAAATTCACAAGATTTTGTCAGTTCCGCTTCGATAGTCCTTTATCTGAGTGCAAACGTTTCACAATTTCCATGCACCGTTCGGGCATTTATGTTTCACTACCTGATTGTGTTGGAATCTGTGATTAGTTGTTTATCCCGAAGGGATAAAAAAGAATAACTCTTGTGTTTGCGGTACTTTTGACGGTAGGCGCGCTAATGAATTATGCCGTCGGAAAGTTTCATTAAGCTAAGTGTGCACAAAGTGGTGCTATTATTGTTTGCGGGAAGGTTTGTATCGTAGAAAGGGACATTTTGATACACTGTCAAGTCGGAATGCAGACCATGTCATTTAACTAGGTATAGGCTAGTAACAGTTAAAATGCCTTAAAAAAGAAATGATCTCTATATGGCGAGTGGTTGCAGTTTCAATACATATTGTTCCTTCAGAAGAGGGTTACTTTGATCAATTTGCACACGAACGAGTATAGCCTTTCATCGAGGGGATAGTTGGGAATATCTCCTACATAAAATGCGGTTTTCCTTTCCACAGTTTGTGATATTGACAATGCCAGGGCAGTGCACTATGCGATTCCAACATTTTCATTGTTACTTTAACTTCGGCTTATATGAACAACTTTCAAGATGGAAGAGTTTTATTTTTTTATTTTTTATTCACTTTTATTATAAAGATAACTGCGCGCGCACCTTTCTGGGAGTGTTTCGACATGTTGATGGACGCCATGTGGGGATTTGATTGGCAATGGGAAGATTCGGACACCGGGTTCATCAGTTTCAGACGTCACGATGTTGACCACCGATCAATTTCTAGCCCTATGCAACTAAATATGTGGTCCTAACAAATGAATTGGGCGGTTGCTTTATAATTCAGAAAAGAGTTACGTAATTTCCACCACTGAAGTCTCGCTCCGATGAATTAGTCCTTTAGTGTGTTCTATGTCACTATGCATCCCGATTCCTGATTACTCGATAACTTCAATCTCCTTTTGGCTGATCATCACTGATTTGGAGTTTTGTTTAATTGTTTGACGTCCCCGTGTTTTGCCAGTGCATCATATTCAGCTATCTTGTGTCTGCCGTGAAAACTATCCACAGTGATTGCGTAATCCATGGTATAGGTCGAATACTAATGAGACTGCCAACCTCAAGAAACTACCAGTATATAACATACATTCCTTTGGATGTTTGTAAAACTACAAGGAATTAATATTAGTTCTTGGACTGTTTGTCAGGCTACTATCAATTTTCTTGTATTCAGTTCAGGAATCTGGGATTTGTAGACGGAATAGCTTAACCTCTTTCTGCGGTTGGCTTCGCTATACAGTGCGGTGCACGGGCGAGACTGATATTTTACAGTGACATCACATAGAATATGCATTTGAAGTTGATTGCCTGAATGAACATCTGAGTTTAAACAAGTGACGTGATCCTTTATTATCATTACCGGTTTGATTTGCGTTTCAAGTCTAGCAAAAAAAACAATCTCTATTTCAATCTAGACGGAGAAGATTACTGTCTTCTGAACAACGACGAACAACTCAGAGATGCCATTGCATCAGTGCTAGGAGCTGGAAAAGTATACGTTCGTATCTACGTCACCTTCGACAAACAACAATCATGTGCAGCATCTTATGATAATCAAATAACATACTGCACATCCGCAATGGACTTTATGAACCCCGACCCAATGCTTGAATTTGACTGCCAACCAAATGAGACGTGCATTCAGGTGCACTCAAGATCTGTTACATCGGTTAGGGAAGATGTTGAGGACGAAGCTGCCGGACCGCTGTTGCCCGAGACCGAATGCGGAGCGGAGAACGCAATCACTAGTTATCCGAGCGGAAATGACCAATCAGCACATAAGTCCGCTGAGGAAACACCTGTTCAACTCACAAATTCATCAGCTGACAATGGCCCACCCAGTCCAGAACCACGATCCTATCCAGAAATAAAGGATTATGGTTCCGTGGAGAACCTTCAAAACACCGCATGGGATTCAAGCTCACATGGTCAGCAATGTCGCCACTGCCCCGTACTCTGTAACGTCTCCTCAAGCAATTCTTGCTATTGTCACCTGGTTTCAGACACATTTCGCCATTCCACGCAAACTGTCCAACATGGAATTAGGAAAGCACGTCGAGAAATAAGTAGAGTAATTAAAAAAATTCCACATTTGTAATTGATTATTAGTCAATCAGAACTATTGTGTAGCTGAAAACCATCTATACAATTGGTGAGTTACAAGATTCTCGATTCTGACACAGTTAAATCAGATGAGTAACTATTATTGGTTCATTGAGACCCCAATTTCAGCTTCAATAAGTTTAACGATCGGCGTCCACCTAATGAGAAAATTGGTTTCATGAACAACAACTAAGTTCGCAAGTGAAGACCCAGATCTCCATGCCCATTGAAGAACTCAAATAATCCAATCTGGCCTAGTATTCACTATAGATAAATGCGTGCAAAGTATTGACGAGTACTGTAATCTTCGGAGTGTGGAACAGCGAAGTCAACGGCTGACATATCAAAGTGTTGATCGGATTGCCTTGCGAAGACGCATGACGTAAACAGCCCACAATCGTTCATTTTAACAAGTTCACAGGTGAAGTGATTAATGGGTATTTTTCTGTGGTTTCCAACATGCACGCATGCAACTGCCTCGAGCGTGGGATCAATGAATATAACGCAGGACTACGTGTGGATATGCGAATACATTATTCATTATGGAAGATGCAATCTGGGTTGCGAGTGCTGCCGCTCCAAGCTCAAACAACGTAGCATTAAAAATCATGTGACGAATTATCGTATCGTTCAAACAAGAGTCGATCATGTGGTGGCTGATGAACCCGTGCCCGACTACACCCAGGGACGGAGGTAAAAATGAAAATTGTTTAATTTAAATGGTTAACAAATCTTCGAGAAATAGTTCAGATCACCTGGAGGTTTTGGTTTTTCATCCCATAATGATTTTTCCAGGATTCGGTGACCGGCTTAAGTATGCTGCACACCATTTCTATTGAGCTGATGCAATGTGGAATTTTCACTGCCACAGTGGCGAACAAGACCGGATCATGAATTTTGGTTAGAGCCGCAGATCAACACAAGCTTCAAGAAAACAAATAAGACATAAAACGTTCTTCGATCTTAAGTCTCTGTCCTCAGGCGTGAAAGTTGACAATTACAATCGGCATCATTGACACATTTCCATGATGATATAGGGGATGTCAGCGCTGCGTGAAATGCTTAAAACGAATAAGTCGATTCGTCTGTTTCCTAATTAAAACCCTGAGAACCATTTACGCTTACAACCAAAGATTCATCAGGTTCAAAAGGTAGATTATCTCTACAAAATCACTGCACTGGTTTCAAAATTTGGCACAAAGTTACAAGTAAATCGAGATTTGACTTTTACTTTGCGTTTTTGTTATCTGGGGTAAATGGGGTTATGCTGATAAAATCCTTATCCATTTATTTTACACAATACTACACTGTAATCACTGAGATCGTGTAGACTGGCCTTCCAAAACATTATACTTTCAATTCTGCTCTCCAAGCACGTTAGCGGAAAATATACTGGGGTTGATCAAGTATTCTTAACTGCATTACTGCTAAACATCCCCCCCGGAGACCACCGGTTTTCCTGTGTCAGTAAAACTTAGAGGACTGGTACGTGAACTGATAAAACGTAATTCGATCATAAGCAACAAGACACAATTATAGTGTTCTAATGTGCGTTACAATGGAACTGATATTAACTAAGCAACCAAGGACAACGAGAAGAACACGATACTTGGAAGACGGTGTTCCAGTTTATCTATGAGTCAATTTTTATGCAAAAATCAAAGAACCCTGATTGGTGGAATGTCTTTGGGTCAGCCGTACATAGAAAATGTTGGAAATTCTCGTCCGTATACCGTAACGATTATGATGTGATGGCATTGTTCGCAAGTTTCGTCGAGGTCATTCCGGAAGGTTCCACATAAGTTGCACGCATACTCATTACGGTAATCCATGTATACACAGAAGGACTAAAACAACACAAATGACATTTCCGAATTATGAAAGTATGAGGGCACTAAAAATGCCAAGGAAGCCTTAAACTGGTCTACTTCAACTGTCACATGTGGGATGAGACCGGTTCACATAGCTCTACATTAATCGTAGGATCTTTTGACCAATTCCGAAGACGAATGCTCCAGTAAACACGATTAATCAGATAATAAAATTTCACTGGTCCACCACAATCTACAAGCAGCTGACATGCATCGGTGAAGACAAGCGGTTATGACAAATATTCAATTTTGAAATGCGTATTTCGAAACGCAGCAAGTTGCATACACTGATTTCAATTCGTCGGCTGACGATTCAGTGAACCAGGGATAATAACGAAATATTATCTTCGAGATAGCTACCGGAACGAGAATGAGGCTTCCATTTCAGAGGCATTTTGCGTAACTCAGTGTGGAACCGATGCACGACAGCGAACGCCAAAGCGGCTTTTCATAAATGATCGACGTGAATATCGTTGGATAGAACAATTCATACGTCGGTCAGATTACACATCTGAAAATCGGTTCGCCTAATCTGATGTTATTAGCTCCTCACCTCCCAATAACCCTTAACAACTTATGGTTCATGGAGCAAAATCGACTTATTGGTAATCAGAAAGCACGGAAGGTCAATTGCAAAATTTATATCCCTCAGTGACACATGCATGGTGTCCGTTTCGGGCACGAGAAAGAAAATATAAGAATCAGGAATCCATGGTCGCAGGAGTGGACCAGTGATCTGGTATCAAACAAAGCAGAAGATAGAATCAGTGCTCAACATGCCATCTAGAACCGGTTTTATCAGTTTCTGATAAGCATGTACGGAGCATTCGTGCACCCCAATGGTGAATGTACGTATTAATAAATCGAGTAAACCATCAGTCCGACGAATTATCCGACGTTTTTAATAAATCAATCTCCGATTCCTTCGGTCAAAATCATAAAATACAGAATGATCCGGTTCACGACAAAATCAAAAAACGAACATGGCAATTCAATCCGCACGTCACTGATCGGTGAGTAATTCCTACTAAATCCATAAGGTTAAATTATGGAATCATTTTGCGTCACGAAACACAAAACCGCTATAGGTCAAGATCAACACCAGACGGAATGATCACACAAAATTAAGAACAGGAATGTCTTGCAATGAAAAAGATTACAAAGTTTATTCTGCGTGGCTCGTGTTAGGTTAGGTAATTGCTTGCGCGATCTAGCACGCAACAAACAACGAGAAGCAAAAAGGCTCTTCAATTCACGATAGCAATGCTGTTCAGAAGAACACAAGACTCACATATTTAAAGAAAAAATCGCCTGAAGGAAAAAATTCCACTTTCTCGCATTATGATGTGTTCAACAAAGAATAGTGCAAGGAGTCGGGACAAATTCATCCCAAGTGATATGGTTTTTGCATAGAATGAAAACAATTGCGAATGCATGCACAATTCAGTGTTTTTGAGGTATTCCAGAAGGGGAATTTCGTGGGTGTAAACAAAGGCCATCGTTTATTACAATAGAAACGAGGAATTGTTTGAATGGTAAATAGATTGATCAGATAATAATACTTCAGTGGTCTACTACTAAAAGTTCTAGGAAATCAAGCATACAGAGCTGGACACACCAATGTTGGCACGAATAGGAGGTGGACGAAACTACCATTAGGGATTGATCATACGGAAAATTCGTGCTCATTTCACGACTAATGCTCGAAAAAAGGAAGACGGGAAAGTAAAATAGATTCATAGAACGAAGTAGCGGAATTGTACAATCGATTAGCAACCGGCTACAGTAAAACAAGTTCTCACAAATTTAATTTGAGAGACGAAAAGACAATTATCTCATGAAACACTGAGGTAACACCAGTGATAAATGCCTTGAGGATGAGTGATTGAGGTAAGAGGAATGTCGTAAAGCTGCTCATGTTAAGCCACAAGCATTGTTGATTGATCAGTGCTGGTCCTATGATGTACGATGTGAATGAGAAACGCGTATTATCACAACCACAAAGTTCTGTACGCCATTTTCTGTAAACTCCCCGTGCCAGCGTTAACATCAACCTATTTTCGTTTGGCCAAGAAAGCAGCGATTGAACAAAACGGCTAGGGTAACCAATGAGTCCAGCTATTTTTCTGCCGATTTAAGCGACCTATCCTCCAATACCATTTGGATGTCAAATATTTTGAACAAATAATTATTGTTTCCATCTAGCCTAAGTGTAGAGTTACAATTGACAGAAGCTAATTTTATTAGGTTTTCAAACCGGATATTGGAAGCAATAGTGTACAGAATTACTGACGAGTCCTTTGCTAGTGGCCAAATTTAATTTGAAATCACCGAAGTGCATCAGGACATTTTTTACTCTGGAATGCCATTTGCTCCGTTTCCATTGTCTGTCTGCCGCACCAACACGTTTATTTTGAGCTGGGGAAGGGGGCTGAGGTAGAAATGAATTCCTGAAGTTCAGCACAAAAATAAAATCCAGTTTGGAAGTGGTTGCAAGGATGACGAGATGGCACTCCTAGAATGTAGTAGTTCAATGAAAATCCTGTGGACCCCTTCATACATAACACAGTCAATCCTGTGTCGCGCACCAGTTCCGATGGATCGGCACCATTGGAATTTGCAAATGTTGCACCATACGCTTTGCACCACGTTTGTACACCTGGTTAAAATTCTTCGATAGACTTCCAAAATGTAGTATTAAAGTACCATTCTTTATCGTCCAATTTTCTTCGCGCCCCAGAATTTTCAAAAACAGCAAAAATTAGTAACATGAGTTGGATCGTAGTTGTGAATTTGCTCACAATAACTGCAGTCATTTTATTCTGATGTTGGTGGTAGCAAAATAAGGTTTACTCAAAGGAGTTCATAAATGCCATCCGAGGTTGTTAAGAAACAAAGACTTCAAAAAGTTCGACGCTTGAGGATATAATCAATGCGCAGCATTGGGTGGGCGCAGTCACCTTTGAACCCGAGAGAACGGATCCAAATTCGCTGAGAAAGTCATTCGTTGTGTGTAACTGAATAGATGACAATCGAGATTTGTCATTCCCAGCTAATGTAGAGAAAAGGGAGAGCTCCAAAGCCTCCGACAAATCTGGTCAAAAATGCATGAAGTAGCCGTTCCTATGATTAAACCCATTTTCTACAAAAGTCATTTGTCAAATAGCTGTTCTATTTCGTTGTTAGGATTTGACCTCTTTCTGGACGTTATGATAATGACTTGAAAATGGATAATCAAAATGATTTTGGCTCTATCAGTCCTCTTTGAATGTAAAACTTGCCTTGAGAAAGACTACCAACGGTAGTCCAAACGTTGGTGCATTACATTTACCAATGACACTATATTATTAACATTATATCGTTCACAGTAAAAATCCGCAGTTGTGTTCCAAATTTGCTTTTGCTTTGTACTTGCATTTTCCCAAGTCAAAAAGAGGACTGACAGAGCAAAAATATTTCGTTATTATCCCTGGTTCGCTGAATCGTCAGCCAATGAATTGAAATCAGTGTACGTAACTTGCTGCGTTTCTAAATACGTACTTTGAAATTGTCATAACCGCATGTCTTCACCGATGCATGTAAGTTACCTGTAGATTGCAGTTTACCATTAAAAATTGATATGCAATTTGGATTTTGCCTAATTTTAGTTCATTCGCCACCACTTACTCTGATAACCGGTCAATCCGCTTGACTTTCATAAATGTGTTTTCTTCTGTTGAACACGGTTTATTGAAACACACATTCCATTTTAGATCGCTTTCGTTAAATTAATTTCCGTGCTCAATTTTCTTCCAGCTTTTTTTGCTACCAATGTTAATTGCATATCTCCACACAAACTACTTGCAGCTAAAATTGCGATATGTTTCATATGTTAACGTGTAGTTTGTGACTCCTGGTTTCGCAATGGAACTGGAGAGTGAATCTTTGAACCTATTTTCTCATCCAAGCAACTGTTTACCTGGAAAATCAATGAAGTTATATAACAATTTCAACAGACAGTGAAATTAACCATCTAAATCCAACTTTTCCGTGTTTGGCGCAGACCGGATTTTGTGTTTGGTATCCAGCCTTCACACCCTTTGAACACAGTGATGTGACATTGGCGACCACCTATGTCGTACACAAGCATATCCGTTTTGCGTTTATCTGAGTTAAGGAAATATTTCTGACAGCTGAATATAATATTTACCTATCCTTAAAAAATTTGAAACAACCAATATTTCTCAAAAATTACTCCGCGCTAATCAACCACGATGCCTCTTTTTCTGACCTGTTTCGTACGTGAGTGTGCCGGAACTAACGCGACACATCAAGTTTGGGGTTCATTGCACTAAGAGAGTTCGGCCAATGGGACCCTAAAACATGGGGCAATGGCATCGGATAAGCTCTTGTTAATTTTGGCATGGCAACGAACCATAGGGGCAACCAACTACCTTCTACCAACAGCGCCTTGTCTAACTGGCATTCAAATTCTTGGCATCAATTTTGTTGTCAGCTGATGTAGGTGATCGTCTCCGTCCTGGTAAGGCAGGAGTATTATGTTTTCTTCAATTCTTTGTTAGCCTTTATCGCCTTAACTATTTCTAGAGCTTTTGATTCCATCCAACTGAGACGTATTGCTTGCTAACTTTTAATATAGTTTAGTACGTAAACGAATATAAATCTGAATTGTACATTACTTTAAATGGCAAACAATGATGAGTTATCCGTTCTGCGTTTAGAAACAACTTACTTCAGTGAAATTCTAAATACAATGCTGGACAGAATCGCGGATTCCACACACAAGCAAAATTGTTGATAATCTTATGTGCTTACATTGTCGACAGGTTTTCCGAAAGTTGAGTATCACGTGCAAGAACGATCGTGTTATTATTTTTGTCTATTTATTTTTTCTCCTGTAACGATACGAAAAATGCTCAATTTTTATTAACGATTCATGGGTGACTGAGAGTATCCAAGTGGTGAAATCGACCTGACTTGCTAAGGTTTTAGCTCGGGCTTCTCAGTTGAAACAAAGCAATAGCAGCTGCTTAACTAAGCCCCGTTAAGAACTCTGCCAATGTTCCTACAGTAGATAATTAAATCCAAAGCGAGGTGACAGGTAAATGTGATCAGCAACACCAATTTATTCGCATGAGTGGTCTCCCCTACCGTTAGACAGCTGATTTTTAGTGTTTCACCTATTGCTAATCTAAATCCAGCAACGCAGCTGTCAGCCATTGACGTGAGTCCCTTTCACGTCTCTCTCTCTCTCATTAGCTCTTTGGATGACAGAGGTGTGGCATTTGACAAGAACTCAAATGATGATGGCAAGTGTAACTACCGAAGGGTAAACTGATGCTAAATCTGTGAACAATTACTAAAATTACTTTGAGAAATGAAAGTATGTCTCAATGGAACTAGTCATAGATGGATAAGAATCGACGAATGAAAGAAAATGATCAGCCAGACCGCCTTGCACTAGCAGATGTGCCTGAGACCTTTATGATCCGTGTGTGTTCGCAGTGGAACAAAAATAAGTGTGCACATGATTATCCACGAATTGAGTTGACCCAACACTAAAATGCCCGGAATGGGTGACTGATCATAGGTGTTCCGCACCCTATCTATGGCCAGTAATCTTTATAAACCAGTTAGTCGAGTTAATGAGCCCTTATAAAAAACAAATCCCTATTTGCTTGCGTTTGGCAGGGATGCATAAGTTTCGGAACAAGGTTGTATTCAGAAGCGGGAACTTCGAAGACTCGATCCAGTGTGCTTCTGTGACAAACAGTTGAACAAGATATTTAGGTGGACAATAATGCTTTGAAAGTTATTACCTAGGTCCCTGGCAAAGTATCTTATCCGTTTGGACGCTAACGCTTGGTGTTAGAGGGAAATGTGCCGTCTTCCGGGAAGTTATCACATCCGGTCTTCCAAAACTCTATGGTGCTGTGCAATTCAAAGTTTCCAATTCAATACTCCGGGTTTTAACCGTGCTCTTTAGTGGGCTCTAGCTGCCATGAGCAAGTCGCTTCTAGAGCATCCGTTTGTTAAGTGTGATAAATTTTTTTAAGATGGCTGTCGCTCTGACTATTAAGCTTCTTAGTCCATCGCTTGTCTCACATGTGTTAAAGGATGACATAACAAACTGTGTGGTCAACATTTGTCGCCCCTTATATGCATGAGTGGATTTCACTTGCGCGGTGTTTATTTGAATCGAAATGTTCAAACACCCTTCTGATACTGTCATTTGGGCAAATACGTATGGATGAAACTGCTGAACCACTAACAGCTTCGATAAATATTCTGGCTCACTCTCTCCAAGGAACGGAGTTTGTGACTTCCGACGGTGGCCAAACGGATAAGGTCGTGGCGTTTGCAGGTGAAGATCGCGGGTTCTAATCCCCCCACCGCCGGTCAAGTTCCCCACTTGGCAGACCTCTGCTTACCGCGGCCCCCTTCCTGAAAAATGATGTACATTGTTATTTTATTAATAAAGGAAGTAAAAGGTAAAAGATAAAATTACGTACCTAAAGCTTGTCACCGCAACTCTAATAATGCTAAGCAATATGAATTCCCTTCTATCTCGTAGAGGTCAAAAATATAATCTGGCTAATTTTGAGCTGACCAGCAGCTCAAAGCCTAGTCATAGCTAGGCAAGTAGTTCCCTTTATTGTTCGAAACAGAAGTCAGTGTAATTAACTGCTTCTCATTCCACTATCCGTCACATATTACTTATTTTGTATTCTAAAGGCTGAGGAAAGCAACCAATAATTGAAATGCATGCAGTTATTCCAACAGTTTCCGGTTCTTTTTATCCCCGTCGTATAGGCAGTGGTTCAGTTTAACTAGTTCCTTCAGAGTGATCCAAAGAGATTGGAGTTTATTCTTTTCCGTGATTTGTTAAGTATGAGTAGCGTGAGCGTATTTCTCGTTGTATCGCCGAACTAACCTGATTATACCAGCTACATCTTGCTAGTCTGCCCCTAACTATTCATGGTGGTTTGATGCTTGTTGATTCACAGAGGGAGTGCGTTACAGTTTCGCACAGCTGCTTGTTGAGTGAAACTTATTATTCACCGTGTTGTACTGACTTGTGGAAAAGATTCTCTCTTTTGGTTTGATTTCTCAACTGCCTCAAAGTCTTGATATTTATTATATTCCACGTTTGTTCTGCTGATATATTTGTTTTGACTGACCGCCTTTTGGACTTTATTCTCAACGCACAGATCTCAGATAATCCGGTCAATCTTGAGCTCCAGAAGCACCAGAGTCGGGTTTCGCTCTCACTCGACCTCACCAGTGGTGCTTATCCATCATCACAACCAGGGTTTGACTCTGAACCCTTTCGCAAATAAACACGTGGAAAAGCAAGCGCACTGCAGGAAAAGCTGGAAGAAAATGCAGTCCTACTGAGGAAACCTGACTTGGTGGGAGCAGCTAGCCTGAGGTTAACAGATAGTGGTCGTCCCCCATTGAAGCTGTCGGGCATTGTTGGCTGTGATTGAAGATGACACGTGAACTGCCTTGATCCTGTAGTTCGCATCAGCTCGGACAGGCTGGGCATCGCAAATTGTAGTGTCTTAAATTTTAATTTAGATCCTAGATCTGCATGTTTTCTCATCCAGACACCGGCGAATGAAGGACTTCGGGAATCTATTTTCCCGCAAAACATCCCACACGACCTCTAACTCCTGCTCACTGATTTCTCGGCTGCAGATATTCCATGCTGTAAAAACCAGACAGTTCACTGCATTTATTTTCTATCGAAGCGGATCAAAAGTTGAGAAATATGTATAACGCCCAACCCAGGTAAGTTTCCAGACCATTCTCCTCTCCATCTTGTTCTACATTCGACGCAATCCATCGTCCAGAAAGGCAAAAAATTCTCCTCTATGTCCGCAGTGAATTTTTCATAGGACTAGCATTGTTTAAAGAATCCAGCAACTTGTGGATACTTAGTGCTGAATAACAAACTATGAACGCATCACCTATAAATCTCGTGCATATACCTAGAATGATGATGCGACTGATGAAGCCGGAGTTTTGCAAGCGATGCACCCTTATACAAGTGCTGTTATTACGGTAGTCTTACAGCATTATTCATTTATCTATTCCATCTACAGTTCTCACTCCCTTGGTTCTCTCACTTCGTCTACACACACGTTTGGCTTTTTTTATGCCTGCATTTGCCTTTCCCTTTAACTCTTTAATACACAGTTATCGGATCTCACACTAGCTTTGCCATGACCATCATCATATTTTTATGTTGTCAAATTAATGAACTTCGTTGCTAGTCTACTGATTCGTTGAGAACTACAGCTACAATATTAAATCTTTTTATTCAAAACTGTACGCATGAAAACCTGAGATGATTTCTTCAATGCTGAAATTTTTTTCTGATGATTCGATGAGTCCTTCATGTGCCAACCCCTTCGGACATTTCTGCATGTGCTTATAGCAGTCAACCGAGACATCGTTTTCTAATCATCGACCTGTTTAATAGCTTACTGATGGGAGCTATCGTGTGGCCAAAGATGGAATCTAGCGAATATCTCCACTTTTCGGTTTCTGATAAAAAACATTTGTCGCAAAATGTGAAATCCGTTCAGCTGGCACCTTTCCATCCGGTACTGGATTGGGAATTACCACAATGCCATTGTCGCCTGTGGTGCAGATCAAACGAAGATTTTCGACCTTTCTGGTCAACACCAATGAACCCATGTCAAGTTTAGCCCGGTTTGCCCTTCTGTTTAAGCCTAGTCTAGAGCAGAACATCGGCTTCTAGATTCTAATTACTGGCCTATTTGGAACGGTTCTCTGAACGAGCAAAGGGGGAAGATCCGGGAAAATATCGGGAGTACAGTAAAGGTGATAGAGACACAGCAGGAGAGTGAAAGCGGAACTCCAGTAAGTGAAGACCTAACAAACAATGGGTATCGTTTTTAGGTGCCCGCGGATGCATCGCCCCGGATGCTATGAAACGTGTAAATTACTGATCAGTCAGGAGACCAAAAATCTGAGAACTCACCAAGCGTAGTGGCGGATATGGAATGGTCGGGAAATGGAAAATACTGAAACTTTCATCAATGGCCGTAAACTGTCCCGACTGACCACAAGTAGTGGACAACGGAAACCCACAGTAAATGAGATAAACAAGGACTGCGGAGGCTAAATAATTCACTGTTACGAAGTTCGTCTAGAATTTGTGGGCATAGCAGTGTAGGCGGCAAATTATTCGCCCCACTTTTGCAGTGAACTTCCTTCTTATGCCTGCAAGTGAAGCAACCCGGGTCTGGATACGCTTTGTTCGCCTGATTGATTTCTAGTTTGTGATAACCTAAGCCTAACCTAAGAATCCCTAATATAATTCCCCCACTAGATTCTATCAACACTAAGAAGATATTAATCTCCAAGTGTCGGCTGTCTTCTCCTTCCTATCGGAAAAGTAACCGTTTCGGAATAGTATACTAAAACCAACCCTACCCCTCCAGTGTAATCCCAAGGTTAGATCTATAAAGGAAACCATGCCAACGTCAAGTATATCGCAAATTGATAAACGTCAGCAGAGCGTTCCGTGCACGCCATGACACTTCATCCGAATTACGGCCACCTGATGATATATAATAGCCAAATGACGACTCATTCCCTTCGCCAACATCCCTCCAATAATTCGTTTCAGCTTTAGGCCAGTCCAATCCTCCAAACAACATTTTACATCACAAGCCTAATTACAACATCATTTAGTCTTTTGAGACAAGCTTGTAGCGTACTTAAATCTCAAGCCAGACACACAACATTGTCCTCATACTCTAAGTCAGAGTTTACCGTTCCCGAAAAGTACTCCGAAAGTCACATGACCACAGAGCTACTTTCAAATCTGTCTCAGTTACAGGAGCGAAAATAAACGGGGGACTTGTGCTACGTATGTAATGTGGCGTGCTCTGGTGAAAGACCACAGTAACCACGAACTCGGCTCCGGGTGTTGACAACTTGTGAAGATAAGAGGACAGCAAAAGCTCAGTTACCCAGGCAGGGATTAACCGAGAAGCATAACTGGGAAACCATGTTTCTTGTGTAAAATGCCTAATGAGTTAATAAGTGTGACCAGTAAATGAATTCATCAACATAAACTGGGAATTCTTCATTTTAAGGTCATACTGATGTGTAGCTGACACATCCGCCAAGCAGATATATCTACTTTGCCTAAGTAAACCGTTAGGTATCCGCAAGTGATTCGGCAAATCGGTATGCTAGGTGAAAATGAAGATTTGGACAAACAGGTCCCGTGTGGTGATGAAATCCCTGACCGTGTCTGACATATCGTAAGTAAGCTCAATAAGTGAACTCAAGATACAATAATGTAAATCGAAAAGTGATCCCAATCCCAATTTTAATGAAAATTCAATGAAATTAATTTACCAGAAGCCCAAGGAAATGCACTTATCTTTTAGTCACAAGTGTCTCAGAAGCTTAAATTCATATTGAAGCCAGTTTTTTTTATAGCAATGACACCAAGATAATGATTAGTAAGCACCCAAATGTTAAATCCAAGTAACTTTCTTTTGAGGTCGTGGGAGAAACGGACAGAACAAGACACCATTGTTTCACGGATGTCCTCAATAGTTCTGATGTGCTTAATATTTCAGCACTAACAGTATGCAGATTATCATTCGTAGGACGGTATTTACACGGGACATCAATCTTAAATGGTGCACATGTTCATTTCTAGTAGTGCTACTCATGTTGTGGGCCTGACTGCGAATCATTTGATACTGTCCGGTACTGCTTTGTTGTAGCCAATCACCCAATCAAAACCACTGTGACGCTCGAAAATAAAGTTCAAGCATACCCTTAGTGTTGTTGACTCGAAGACCCTCCGCCATTCAGATATCTCACCATTTTGTACGTAAATACATATGTAATTAAATCGACTTATCTTCGAGGTGACGTGGCCTTCTGGTAGTCTTTACTTACGTAGTTTGGGCCGGAGTCACTGTGGCGTGTACTGGCAGTTAGTATTCATTTATTGTTGCCATCAGTCGAATTCCGTGCCACTATTTCGAGTATCAAAGCTAGAACACACTGCAAGATGTGTGCTTCTAAAATAAAGCATTAATTTCGTATACCTTAACAGGAGCAAGTGCTTTGTGAGGTCGTAACTGCGATGTGTTTATTTCTCATTCGACTTCGTGCTCATTTATGTTAGCAATAAGTAGTAATGCACACAAACTGGTGTCGCAACTTACAATATGATATTCAAGAAAGCTCACAGTTCAAGAATATTTTTCAATTAGTGGAGTACATGAAGATGAGTGATTACACCCAGATCACTCTAAATCCCACGGCCATAAAGGCTGGGTCCCCTCAATAATATAATGGGATTCTAACGGCATAGGGGATGTTCACCTTCGCATACATGAAGTTTACTTATGGATTGCGTCATATTTTGATACATTTCCTCGACCCCTATCATCCCCAAGTCAAGCCATTCTATTGAACAAAAAACTTAGGAAATTGGAGCAAAGAACGATTATTTTGAATTATTTCACCACACTTTGGAATAATGCATCAATCAGAAAGACAATGAGGAATTTCAGAATTAACTAACTAGTAGAAGTTGACGCCGACGTTCTGTAAAAATGGATGATTATTGTCGACAGCCTCCTCCAAGGAATCCTCCATTTTTTAATCCACTGAAAATTTAACTACAATGCACGGCGGACTCTTTACAAATGGGACCTCCGTAGCGGACTGTCTGAGATATTCCTATTGCAGATTATCAAGCCCATCTGTACATTCTCGCATAGATAGCAGGCTAAGTTCCGGCTGAAGAGAGAATCGCTCTGACCAGCGAGTCACTGGCAATGTCTGGGGAGTTGAACGAATGAAAAAAGTAAAATAACTGAGATTCTATTGTTTAAAGTGTTTAACAAGTAGATGTGCATGTCCAATAGCTTCTCGCAGCCGCTAGATAAAAAAGGGACAAAAAGGGAAGTAAGGATCAACCAGTAATGGCGACCCTGAGACTTGGAGTCTTACAGAGCCACATGAAGTCCTAAATGGGTCAGGCGTGGTGAACACCCGGCCGACAGCAAACTGTCATCAGTTAGTCGATTTTCTAGAGCAAACTTCTAATTTTGGCTCAAGATAGGCATCTTTTAACTCGTTTTTGTTACCTCAATCGTGTTGGTACTATCCATGTTTCCCGAAGACAGAGTGTATCAATTATTTTATCTGCACGACCAGTCTGCCTTGGAGGCTTTACAAACTATTCAGGTAAGTTTCATAACAAAAATGAGGTGGTTCCCATCTTACATAGATTATCCATTCAACTTTAACTTTCTGTGGAATGTTATACCCTAATTAATAAATTAGAAATGTAGAACTACCAACCTACCCTCATTTGATCGTAAACTTTGCACCACATCCTTCTACCATGAAGATTCCATGTTCAAAGTAAAAATTACGAGAGGCGGCTTGATGCCTAATCCCATAGAAGCCAGTGCACACCAAAGGAAATTCCAGGGCGTTCTCAGTTTCTCCACAGGATCGATTCATCTCTTCACCTCACACAATATAGACAGTGATAAACCAAACAAATCGAAAGTTATGTTTAGACAGCAAGTACAACTACATAGCGGAAGTAGGTTTTGACTACCCATTCCAACCCCATTGAAACTACCTACTGCCGTGTCGAAAAGTAATCCTCTTCTCCCTAACTCCATAAAGATCACATTCGTAGTTGTTGAGCAGCACGACCTTTACGGTGGATGGAAATGAGGGAACGGCGACATCATCTCCCGCAAGGCCCAAAATTAGACCACAAAACAGCTAGACAGATTGAAGTAGTCTCTCTAAATTATGTGCATGAAATAGAATAGCTGGATCTTCACACGAGGCAGTCAACGGTTTGAATCGTTGTGAACGTACGTCTAATTCGAGATAGTTGCTTTCAGTCCTAAAGCTAAATGGAGTCGAAACTGAAGAACAAATTGGCCACGACCGATAACATGTGGGCACCGATTTTACGTCAACTGAGCCTGGATTCTGATGGCTTTCTGTCACTCCAATTGTAACGTTTTCGCCGGCGGAATTTGTAATTCACAGCTGACCTGCAGAGCAAGAAATAGGAAATGTGTTGGTCATGAAAGTCACGAATTTAGCAGGTACAGGTGAAAAATCTCTGCTCGTTTACGACCAAAATTGGGCATTGACGAATAGGAAAAGCATACTCGTCTACCCCCACATATGTCTGCGTTGGAAAGACAACCTCTGAGGCTGGGTATCGGTAAGCAGATTGATATTTTCAACTTCCAGCTAATTACATTACGAGTACTTATTGGAATATCCCCGATATCAGAACAACCGGAGACAGCAAGAAGACCCTGGCAACTGTTGTTGCTTTTAACATCTGGTCACGGTTAATTCGTATATTTCAGCTAGAGAGAAACATTATTGGCAGAATACCTTTGGACCAGTGACAACATGACAAACATAGTTCAAGATCTCAGCAAATATAAAAGGTTATATTCCAAATTACCGTGGATTACTAATGATTTCAAATGCAAACGTGCTACTGTTCAAGACAGGTTTACTTGGCGCACCCATGTAATGGTCACTGTTTGTGAACCCCATTTCGGGAGTTTGACAAATCAGTCAATGTATCAGCCATGCTGCTCACTATATCTACTGATTTTTCGTTGGTTACACAGCCCTGACTCACTGTTTCGCATCCCGGTTGCGAATTTTCCTGCATGTAACGTTTGAAAAGTCTCGCTGAACACATTGTTACCAACACAACTTGGTGAACAAGCTCGGTTTCAATTACTCATACTCATGCCAATACCTAACAATAAATATGGTTGAAAACGGATCAATGTGTCTGTGTGTATGTGAAGTTGATCAATTTTCACACTTGATGAATAATGATAAGAGTCTGGACAAATTGTTTCGTAGCCCACAGAGGGGGCTATACAAATGGATAGATACGACTTCGGATGTGTTCAAGATGCGACACTTGACAGTTCTTGATTATCTGCTCCTCACTTTGTAGATGGTGCGAAAAGCACTGGTCACGTTCGCTGAGGGGCTTAACTCGACAAGGTGTGAACACACCACGCGAGGAATTATCTTAAATGTTCCTGTGCTCAACCAAGGCGGGTGGTGTTCACGAACGCGATCGGACAAACGTCTGGTCGTGCAGGGAATATACCTAGTCCGGCAGGAGCAGATGAAAGATAACACAAAGAATGAAGCTGCGGCAAAAGGGCATTCTGTTTTTTAGTTGGAAGCGCATTATCGCCATGCATGTGCAGCAAACAATGTTACAATGATGGAACTTGACAGACATTGTGAGACAAATAAGGCTTCGATGACCCATTTGAAAAGCAAAAGAACATATAAAGTTGGCATTAAATAATTCAACATGATACTATGGCTCAAATCAAAATAGAAAACCACGGAAGAAATGTACAAATGCATAACTAGGAAAGGGCGATCCTCTTGAGGGAGCGGACAGTAACCGTGCAAATCAGTGACCGATGATAGCAACGTGCTCATGTGGTGAAGTTGAACAAACCGTTCACAGCCTGCTCGGTAGCGTAGTGGCTAAGGCGTTCGACTCACAATCGTTCGTTCTTGTTCGGGTTCGCATCCCAGTTCGGGCGCGGTCCATATGCACTGCTGATGATTCCTAACAAGGATCAAACAGCTGTACACTGCATCCATGGTCTCTTTATGGTCAGTTGGGCGATCATATCACATGGTGAATTAATTCATGAAAACTTTCAATCTCCTACTGCTTGATTTATTCTTTTTTTCTTAATTTTCCCTTTCCTTTCGTAACTTTTTTGTTTTTTTTCCATCTCTTTACTCATTATTCTTTCGTGGTTTTTTACGACGTTCATTGTAAATTTTCACTCTGCTCTGCAGCATATCCCGTTCCTCCTTGCTTTTGACAGCATTTATTTTTGAAGTTAATGTCTCATCCGCTCCACTTTGCTTTTCTATAGACTGGTATTTGTGCATATCCGCCCTGTCGTCGACTCACCTGCACATCCAGGTATGGTCTGTCTCTTTTTCTTGTTTACAGCGTACGTTTGGATGGCTATTGTTAAACGTGTGTAGCATACGGTTTATGTCCGCATGTTCCCCTACCACACATAGTTTATCATAGATATAACATTTGTATACGGAATAGTGCCTGATTGGTGAACGCAGTTGATTATTCTCCAGTTTGGACGTGAAGATATCGGCAAACATTGGTTTCAGTGGTGACCCTATTGCCATTCCGTCCTTTTGCCGGTATATTTCACCACTGAATCGAAATTAAACATTTTGCTGCACACAAAGAGTATTTGTTTCAGTTTATCCAGTGGGATCCACAGGGATCCAACTACTCCTTGTGTGCACCAAAAATGTTCAACTTCCTTGGCCCACTTGTCATTATCCAGCAAGTGCTTTACAACCTGATCGTGTGACAAAAAATAATCAATTGCACATAAACATAGACACATTCCTAAAGTTGTGAACTGATGTGACTGCAAACCGACAATTTCCCCTGATCCACCTTCAGCCATATTTAATGTTAGGTATTTGCATGAGTATGAATAACTGAAGACGAGCTTGTTCGCCACGTGTTTTTCTTTCCTACATCTGTCGTGCAGGTTCTAAATTGTTTAGCAGTTTCTCATTTCAACTGCGACACAGTTCATCAATCCCGAGGCTCAATTTTTCATCTCCTTTACGAAGTTTCCCATCCGCGTAACTTAATTCCCTGCACTAAGCGTCATTTCGCATCCCAGTCTCATCCGATCAGTATTGTATAACATACCCTCATCAAAAATACATCGGAATGAAATTCAAATATACCTAACATCTATAAGATTTCTGATTCATTTCTTTACTAAGTCGTCACCAAAGCGCTTTCTGCGAAGAACAGTCGACCTGTCCAAATCAGGTTAATCTATCGTTTTTCTCACTGTTTCCATAAGAGCAAGTTAAACCGAAAACCAGAGCATGTGTATCTTCAGGATACAATTAAGTATTCTCAAAGTTCAGTAATCCATCGACATATGTGAGAGAATCCGGGTGGCAAGAAGTGCAATTCATAGATGGTATCTCGTTGAAGGCCGGTCCACAAAACTACAGTGAAGGTCACAATAGCTAGCCATAAGCCTGTCGGGAATTAGCGCAATCAAGGCTATGTTTTCAGCTAACAATTTATTAAGTACTGAGAGGCAAGAAACAAATTTCAGCTAATTATAACTGTTTGGAACAAATGAAGACGTCCTCGGATGGATTGAGAAATAGACTGCCCGGCAGTCTTACATTGCATGTAAGTTACACAGCTGAGGGCAGACGCTCTACATCGTTTGGAATGTATGGGGTCACTGCCCATTCAGCTTTTCTGATCAGGAATTAATTCAATTAATTTTGCCATACAGGTGAATTTCAGAACGTTAAAATACTAGATGTAGGCTGAGGGGTTCATGTTTTGCATCTTCATTTAGTTGATCGGCTCTATACCAGCGCACACCAGAATTGGACCTTTCACAGGTTTTACTCCAAGAACTAATACTTTTTGTAGAGACTTTAGGTTGTGGCAAGCAGTTTGCAATTTGGGGAGATTTTTGAACTTTCTTCTAGGCTCACTGCACGGCCGCATTTGGAATTTGACGCTGGTCTTATGACAAAATTATTTCTGAACTTTCAAGTCTACGACGGTAATCATTTCGGAGTACATCGTTGCACAGGGGGTCTTAGATAAATAAATAACTGATTCTTTGGATTTCTAGAAGAAAACTCGGGTCCACGAGAACACCATAGACGGGAAGACATAGTATTTCTCATTTATTAGTTCAACATGGTAGATTATGAAAGGTTTCGTCAAACTGGGTTGATTTTAGCGGTTGAACAATGTCAGTTTTCCATGTTTCGGTTGAGTTCCTTTGTTGATTAAGATTCATCAGTCTCTCTTGCTCCCCAGGGGACATACCGCGGCAACTGAACTTGGGCCATACTGGATTGAATGGAATCGGTGTACCACAAAAGAACTCAAAACTAATCTGGGTTGATAACGATTGAAAACAACTCCATAAACGGGCGATAAGGGAATGTTTACGTTGGTGAATTAAGATTCACTTCCGACTTATGATGACTTAGTATGATAACCCAGTTGACTGTAGGTGCCTCGACTTAGTATCGATTCTATGAACTAGAATGCTGCATTAGTCTTCGTATTTAAGACTGTTTCCCGGACCAAACAACCAGTGAATATATATAAGTTGGCGAAACTGTTATCATCCAAACCTGCCTGACTACACTGGCCGCTCGCATTTACCGTTACTCCAAGAACACGTAAGTTTGACGCCCAAATTATCGGGTTTGTTATCGGTCGCATGTGGCATACAGTCACGTGAATTGCTCACCCAATGTCAAACCACATGCCTTGGGTTATTTGACCCTAGCCGATCTTTCAAGAAGCCAGTGCCCCATTCTCAATCACACTATGGAAACAAAGTTCACGATAACTCACAAATTGCGTCTGGCTTACGGCCTTTCGGATTCCGTCCTTCACACACGAATCTCAAGTCATCCAGTCAACATTGCAATGCCTGTTGTCTTTGAGGATGACATCGGAACAAAATTAACTAGGTGATTCTGATTCGCCTGGGCAGGAGCCGGTAGCAGGGTGGTAAAACACATGCCTTACAGTTTAAAGCCTGGGGTTTAAACCCTTGATTCGATGGAGGATATGCACTCCTGATGAGTTCTCAAGGTTGGGGCTTCCCGAATGGAAGGTTGACCGGATGACCTGAGGTTTGTGCGTGAACGACGGAGTCCGAATCGCAGTCAGCTGAGCATCGAACATTACTTACAAGTAACTGTGAGCTCTACAGTGATCTTGCAAATTGTGTTAGATTCTACCAAAAGACAAATATGAAATACACGATTCCGGCTTATTGACTTGCTTTCACCATCGTTGGCTAATTCTTGCACACCCCTAAGCATCCTGTAGAGTTCAGGTTGCTGACATTAAAATCGAAGAACACATGAAAGCTTCAAGTATCATGCTAATCAAGTGTTTAGCATCATTCCATCCCACCGTTTTGAGAAAATGCATGGTCTAATTGTGATTTTCGAGCTACATGCACCAGAAGATCGCACTAAGAGCGTAAGTACATGGTTCGTAAATTCGATTTGATTTCTAATGGTCTTTAGATACGAAGACATTGCAATGTTATGAACGGATGGATCTGAGACTAGAATCGTTGTTCAGTATAGTTACCTTGCCCGATTGAGGATCTGTACAATGGTGGTGAGAAACTGCGTACATGCACCAGAAACAGCGTGAAAAAGATGGGTAACGACGGAAAAATGTGAGGTTTTTCTTTCTTATTGCGGATCGAGCCTTATTTCTTCTACGATTCACTCTACTTTCTTTTCAACTCAGTAAGTAGTTGGGGACTAATTTGCCAATGTTCATAGAAAAACTGCGACGTTGTGCGTCGTGCTCCGAGGCAGATAATAGTTAAGCGATTCGACGGGGACCGTCGATGACGTGGAAATGAGTATGAAAACCGTAACCGGAGAACCAGCTAATTTACATCTGGTTAGACTACCTGGTTGTGGTCCACAACATCCCCCCCCCGCCCCTTCCCCCCCAAAAAAGAAGGAAAACAAGTGTTGGATACCGTACATAATAATGCTAATTGTCACAATCAGTGGCATTTCTGCAATAGTGATATTCCCTATTTCATCCTGTCCTTCAGCTTATTATTTTAATCCTCCGTCTCCTCTTTAGTAGACGATGTAATGAGGCAGTAATATAAACAAGAGCATGTCGGTAAAGAATATTGGTTACAAAACCGAAACTGAATCCTTTCTAATGCTTCATCTGAAAAATCCATAAGGCAGATTTTGAAGAATTTCCTATTTTTAAGCAACCTGACCGCGTGGCGTGCGAGGTAGTGGAGCTGAAGAAGGTATTTCCACAAACCATGCTTATGCATGGCGGACCAGTGAGATTTGAAATCACGTGGGCAATTCAACTAAAGCAAAGAATAGTCATATGAACAAACACATTGAAGTGCTATATAGAGTGCATTAAATATTACCTGGATGTATGTGTATGCTGCATTTGCGTCTGCAATCGGTTTGATTTTCAATTTGCACTTAGACGGATCGAATCAAAACACGATGGGCACTGAATTACAAATGACCTTCTTGATACCTTCAGATTCAAAACGCGTCACGATGGCAAGCCCAGAATATTATAATTTTTTAAACCCTTTTTGGCTTTTCGTGGAATGCAAATTCATGTTTTCCTCGTAATTCTCCAAATACGATAAGGTTTTAATTTGAAAATCACCCACCTGATACGAATAAATTAAATACTCGAGATTGAGGGCTCTCGTTGACAAACAAACATAATATATATTGCTCATAAAAGGTCCTACGTAGAGATCATTAGTTTGCCTGTTCTTCTTGCATCTTTCTTATAACCTCAGTCTTACTAGCGTCGAATTTACCAAAGATGCAACGCAGAGTTTCCCTACACGGTGTTCTACTGTGCATCTGAAGTTCGGATTCAAAGCGATAGTGGATGTAAATTTATTCACTGTCAATTTGAAGAGAGGGAGTAGATAGTGTTGAAGGGTGTGTTGTAAATTCCACTTTGAAAATCAACATGGCAATAGGGATTTAATAATAGACTACCGACTGGTTAATCTTCTGTGCTCCAAAAGCCAAAGCTTTTTAGTGAGACAACAATGGCAAGTTGTTTTCGAAAAATATTGGTTCTCCAGAGCAGCTTTCGAAAGGCCTAACAGTGCAGCTTTCTCGATGACTGTCACCAATTCTACACTGGCATATGTGCCAGTATGAAACTTACTGACATGGCTGATTGCATTTAATGGCACATCGTATTATCAACCAAGCTAAAATATGGTGTACATCTGTGTGGTAACAAACTTAGATTAAAAGGTATTCGGGCGAGTCATTTATTTTGCAAGCGTAGGCAGATCATAAGCTCACCGGCAAAACTAATCAATCAACAAAATGAAGTGCACGTGAAACGTGTTCATGTTTTAATACCTGTTCAATACATAATTTGTAATCGGTAGCATCTGCGGCATTAAAACTTGCCTTTTTCTGTCGGATAAGGGTAATGTTTTCGGTGCACTTTAATGACAAGAATGTTTTGAATGGTAATAGCTGCAGCTTCAGCTCCGTGATCTAACTTGATCAATTTGTTACATCTGAAACATGTTTTCGTTGAATTATTCTCGAAAAATACCTCAGAAATGTTTTTCTTAATCTTTCTATGGCGATAGGTGTGGTTTATTGCAATATTTCAAAATTGGCCATTAGTTCTAGTGTGGCTGTTATCTTTCTATAGTGCAGCACTCAGAAAGAATCAGGTTATTGAATTCTTGCTGAGCAATCAAGGTGAATATTACGGTTGTCTAAAGAATAATGCCAAAATGGGCTTCGTGTCAATATCTACGTGGATGTAAAATGAAATTTCTCCACCACTCATGATTAAGATTGGTTCTCATAAACGAAAAACATCCCTTTCGTGAAACAGATGCTTTGGGGTTACACAACAGGGCACAAGTTCGAATAAAATAATGAGGATGATAATAAATTTCGTTGATTATGATGGTAATCAGCGTGAATCATGATTTTGGTTAGGTCTTCACTTTCCATTTACAGTTGAATTTATCTTGTTAACGAAGGCAGCTCACACTCAACTACCAGTAGTTTGACGGTTATACATAAGCTGTTATGATGAGCAATTTTACCTTCCTGGATGTTACCACACCCCATTAGAAAGTGAACTGGGGATGGTCTATTACCGAGGCAAAACTTCCCATACCGAGCTTTGAGTAAATCGATGCATATGTGTGTACACATATATGGCAAGTACATATATAGATTGGGAATTCACACAAAGAGGCAACGTTTGTTGCCATCAAAACACGTTTCTTCAGACGGTCATTGCTTAAGTAAGCGGTGCTCTATTATGAGGAGCTATTATTCTGTTCGAATTTATTTAATACTTACTAAGCATAGAAATGCTAGGAAAATTGCCTCCGATACACAAGGGTTTTTCACCTAGTTTACTCCAAATTAGAAGTTGCAAGGAAAACAGCCACGGCAGAAGAGGCTGCTCAATGTGAAGTCAACGGGTGTTCTTATTTCTTAGTTGAACTGGATTCGGATGAAATTCGAGAAAACCGCTTAACCATGAGAGTTACGGACTACTTATTCAGCGTTTTGATAACCTGAACCACCTAGGGCGGTTTAGTTATTAATGTGCGCGAAAGAATAGAAATGTCATCTCATTCTCAAAGGGAACACAAAACAAAGGAAGTTTTTGGTGAAAAAATACTCGCAAAGAAAACGCACCGCAGATTATAACTTGGACAAAGGCACAATAAGTCTAAAAACTTGGGATCCCATCATCTCTGAATCATAATAAAAACGAGACAATAGAGGGAAGAGAATTTCACGCGACACTGACCTTATCATTGAGGTACTGTTGTAAAAGATGACGTAATTCTTCATTCTGTCGACGAAGAGCTTCTGTTTCACGAATCACCTGGGACCGAAGCTTGAGAATTTCAAAATACCGTTCCAGTGCTGAGTACAAGTGATCCCACACGCCCTCCGTCTCTTCAGACACAACCTGATACCTGTCAAAGGTGTTATAGGGAATGCCACATGGGAAACGAAGATAACCAAGGACATTGAATCATCTTTATTATTAATGAGGCATTTCATAATTACTATTATTTTCATCCCGATCAAGACTCATTGTAAAGGAAGTTGAGGGTCTATGTCACGCAGTTGAATGTTTTACTGCTTGGAAAAAGGAATATCTATCGCGAATGGAGAAAAAATGTCCGCATATTGTTACTTCAGTTCCTTATCAAAAACAGTAACGTTATGGTTTGTTATTGTGTTCATGAATGCAGTTTTCTTGGTAACTTTTTCATACCCATTCCTTGCTTTTAAACAGTTCGAATTCTCTCTCAGACGGTCAGCTTCTCCATTTGGCGACATTCGGCGTGCACTGTAGTTGACTGGGCAGTGCCATCAACAAATGAAAGCGTAAAATGTAGGTGAGCACACATTCACGGCCTTCTAGAACGCCTTTCGTAGGTTAAAAGTTAAATGCTCCTGTCTTCCAAGCCAGCGTCACAGTTAGAAGGTCACCTATGCTGGCTGATCGTTGTGGCCCAAAAAAAACCTTATCATAAAAGTATTTTTCTGCGATATTCGTCTCTTAAACCGCGCAAGTTGTGGTGGGAACACGAAGTAATGCCTATCAAATAAGAAAAACCTTAAAAGTAAAGAAACATAGCATGTTCGTTATTCCTGAAAAGCGAATACATCGAGGAGACTGTGGTCATATCGAAGCAGGGCTAATCTCGAACTGCAGTTTGTTGAGGCTCTTTTCACTTTTTATTCCATCCGGCTTAAGATAATCAGACAGGATATCTGGTCTAGATAGGAAGGGATATGCACATCAAAGAGACAACCAACTTGGATTTAGAGCACATAGGATAAGGTTTCTAAGAAGACAATTAAGAACGAAGGTAGATCAGAATTAGTAGCTAAGATCTCGTTTTATGGAGAGAAATCGTTAAAAATTCGGAATTACTTCTCGCCTGATCCGTCCAAGTTTTAAGCTGCAACTGAGCATTTGTTGCTCTGGTTGGTCAGTTTAACATAATCATTTTCTGTAACTTGCCATGTTCGCGTGAAACTCCTTTTATGGATCACATAAGAAGAATCCTGTATGGAACACCGTTAGGGCACAATTCAACCAATCTTCGTCGGCTAAAATTGTTTCGTTTCGAAGTCATTTGGTTTGCAGTAGTATCAAACTTTTTGAAAAAATATTCATTTTTGGAAATCACTTTTTCTGCGATCCACCCGAAGCTTTGTTTTGATTCTTTGGCTATTGTTCAGTGGTGTTCGCTTTATCGGATGAGATTTGTTAACCTGTGCTCTTTCCGTACTCTCGGTCATCTTAATTTTCGAATCGTGCACGCGGCGCGGCTATTTCGGTACTGTGATATACAGAATGCATTCATCGCATCTTATCCTTTGTTCGAATCTGCCATACTCGCTCGACTGTGAGGACGCCGTCAACTGCTGGAGGGTTCGAATACCGGACGTCTTTTTGTGGTTCATATGGATGCAGCCAAGAAAGCTTCCGAAAACGGTCCAGCTAATTATACAGATGTCGCACCAGCCAGTAAGTTTCAAAATTTGCGAGTAGAAATTAAAGTGAGTCCCTTTCGTTTTTACGATCCTAGACTCTTAAATTGTCACTCATTTTTCGATCCTTATATTAGTGTTATACAACACGATTCACTTTTCATACACAGCCATAAATTATGTATGGTTTTGCCCGTATTCGGGTAAAATCGAAAGTTTTAAGCGTAAAATAGCAACGGTTGTAGGCCAACTTTCGATATGCACTCTCGGTGCCTCGGTACTGCTCGTGATTGTCGTACAATAAACAGGGGAATGAATTATCTAGGCATCACAACTGTGTGTCCATTCAAGGAAGATGCTGGTTATCCATGTATAAATACCGCTGCTTAGCGAATTTACTGTACGAAAAACTTTTTATGAGGCGAACGGTGATCGACTCCGTCAATAAGGGAATTTTCACTGAAGCCAATAGACTACGAAAAAGGTTGTTTAAAGGTTTCAGTGGGTGCCGTTTCACAACATCTAGATTGGTTAGAGGAGTAGTCATAAGAAAAGGTCGCGTGTGACGTGCTTGTCGCGTACAGTAGGCAGCCTCCGGATTGCGTGTCTGATAATTGCAGTTTATAGCCGAGTGAAGTTATCATCCAGAGACACTATTCTGGTGGAAGAAACTTAATATATGGTTAAAAATTAAAAGAAACCTAAACTGACTTGGGAGTGTTATTAAGTCCCTTGCTCTTTTAATAGATGATGGCTAAATCGAAACATTTGAAGAACTTATTATGGTGAGTGTTCCAAAATTTGCCGGCACCAGTGGTACAATATGCCAATAATGTTAATACGGTGCCTCATCTTTGTGCTGTGTCAGAAGTCATACCATCAGATATTTATTAGCGATTGTAAAATATGCAAGTGGGTATTTTTCCTCGTGAAACATCCAACTCCATATGACACCACCAATTCCCACAAATTATTTATCTCTGGCTCGTCATGATTCACACTATTCATCAGTAAGTAATGCACATTTTCTATAATTCGGCCCCATTTAACGTCTTGCGGGATTTGGCTTTCGCGCTGAAGCGTGTGATTTCAGTCCTTCCAATTCAGCTGAATTCCGTGACCAACGATACCCAAAGCGAACTGTTTCGTTTGACTCGAAACTGGGTCCGTCGTCGAAGGTGTAGTTCAGCGGAGCTTGAGAATTCTGAAACTCGTCATACTCCTGGGAGAACTGCTGGGTTTCTCTGCCATGGAGTAAAGCTTCTGCAGCAGCGGAGGAGTTCTAGACCAAAAAGAAACTTACCACCTTAGCTTTCAACCAACGTTCAGTGAATGGAATATAATATTTATCTTATGTCGAGGATTAACTAAGTATGATGCGAATTACAAATATGGACTGACAACGCACATATAACGTCTCCACACTAACAACATACAACCTCAACCTTCAGTCAAGTTATGATCGGGGTAGCGATTCACATATTTCGTTTTGCAGTCCGTCGCATGTATATTTAGGAGTGGGAACCCTTGTCGGCGGAACCTGATGATGGCAGGCTATTGGTTGCTTTTGATCGCCTATACTTACGGGGAATTTCCCGTACAAAGGAATGCTCCGGAACAGAATAATTCTGAAAAAAGATAAGCTGGGATGTCTAGGTGGGTAAAGTCTAAGGGACTGCATTCGACATTCCCCAATTCAGATCCTCCCACCGCCGGTCAGCTTCCGTGGTTGTCAGATTCTTCATGTCCGCTGCCCCTCCCAAAGTTTCAAATTCGCTGTACATTACATAAAGGAACGAAAAAAATTACTGTTGCGTCTGATAGTGAAACCCCTCCATCTCTTTTTGAAATTAATAACTGATGTGATTCGAACGCATACTACGATACCCCAGCGTAAGTCTCTTTGGACAAACCTTGGCCTTGATATTTCGCTTAGAAAGGAGTTGCCGCTTCAGTCACCAGCGGAAAACTAGAATTGGTGTGTGATCGTTAGGTCGATGATCAGTCTGTAGGCACAGTGACCGGAAGCGCAATCGGATGATGAGATCCGTGGTTTAGATAGTGAACCGCAGCAAATAGTAGCTGACGATCCACAATGATCATTAATTTTACCTGTTCTATGGTAGCATGCCTTAGTCTAAATGTATCTTCTTAGGCTTACTAGTAACTTTACCACAGCTGGGTTGGTGGAAACATCAGTTCCTGAGCGCACATTTGACTGTAACAGAATTTCAACTCTAATCCGATCACATTAAATCACACAACTTACTGTTTCTAAGGGATTTACACTAACTGTTCATAACTGAGTTACTTGTGACATCATATGTTTGATTACTTACTTTTATTGATTAATCTCTTGCAAGCGATAGCTGGGCGTCATGTATACCAAAGGTGACCATAAAAGAAAGTTAGAATCAAACTCAGAACAAACCCCATCGTAATTCTCCCCCCATTCCCGTGCCTCGCAAACCAAATGCAGATGCAGAAATAACACGATAACAATTTAAACCAACTACCGAGACAGTCGCGAAGCAACACAGGGAATTCGGCAGTGTTGTTTTCGTTAGGTCAGTCTGAGGCCTTGAAATTTTCAAGAAGCCGGTTGAGTTATATTCATGCGATCACTATACAGGTTCAAGTAATGGGGAATCTAATTCTTCGTCTAAAAATTCGCACGTGCAGTGTCCGACTGCGTTACATTTTAATTAATTCTGTGATCGCCAAATGTAAGTGATGGCTAGGTGTTCACCGCTGTCATCATCATACAAATAATAATCATCAGCATTATCCATATCATCAACGTTGTCCGAGTCATCGTAAAAATCGAATCAGCATTATCACTATCTTCATCTTCATTACAGTCAACGTCTTCACAGTAATCCGTAAATCGTCGTTCCTCTCTAGTTCTTCGTCATTTAAGACTAATTTCGCGTCATATTCACTGGAAATCGGATCCGTTTCTTCTGAAAGCATAACAAGTTGTACTAGTTTCATGTGAATCCGGTTCTTGCCATGTCACTATACGTTCATGCATTCCTCCCGGAAAATTCTGAACTTTCTCTAATTAACCCGCTTTTATTGACGAAGCGGAAGCAGAACAAAACAAGATTACAAAAAGAGTGTACCCAGTCAAACTAACGCATATTTATTCCAGTATAGATGATCTTGTGAGTCATCTCGTTTATCCGGTTCCACGCCATCTGAGCCAACATTCAGAGCTGGATTCGACGAACTGACGGCTGATTTTGAATCGTTCGGACTGTATTTGGACTCCGAGCGCAGTTTCTTAGATGGATCCAATTCTGCTGCGCCATCCGGTCGAGGACGGTTTGTGCCATGGCAACGGGAACGTAGACGTTGCATTTCCACGGTAAATTGATGCAATGCGGACGTGACATTAACGGCTGCAATCAGACTCCAACCTTTCTGTGGTTGTTGGAGCTGTTGCGTTACATCTTCGTCGACCTGTACGAGCGTGAGTTCCGTTAGATCACTCATACTGGTATGTTTCATCTCTAGATCCCTTTGAACGGGATCAGTTCCCCACAGGGTTTGCTTTGTAAGATTGTATAATGTTTTGCAGAAGAGAAACGAAGAATGCAAGATGAATGTTTCTGTAACTGGGCACAGATAGAATTGATATACAAATATATACATATATATATATATTGTTCGCTTATTCAGATACTACTTACAGTTTATATATATGTACTTATAATGTCAACAATAAATGGGTGACTGGACAGAATTTGCAGTTATTCCAGCTTGTCACCTATTCTTACCCAATGCTGTCCTGTCCTGATTTCTATGTCGGCAATCCTATTTAGTATACATTGCCAGAATCAAGCTTATATCTTCGTGAAGCTCTTTACTGAATGGGTCATAGAAGGACGGCAACCGTGGTTGCCTGCACTACCCAAAAGGAGAGAACAAATACACCGATATTAAGGCAGGAGAACACGAGATACGCATTTCTGGTCAACGGCAATGAACGAAAAGCCGGTTGTCGTTCCAGGGAAATTTTGTTAACTCATCCAGAAACCACCGATTTCTAAGAGCGTTCTTGCCGTATTTTGTCGCGTTCCTGAGGTTAGGTTAGCTCAACTGATAAAGAATTATCAACGGATGGAACTTGAGTTTCTTCTGTGAGCTTTTCAACGAGGAGCCTACATGCGCACTCTTCTGGATAAAAACAATACAATAAAGCTGGTGTAATACATATATATATATATATATGTTTATATTTGTATTATTTCCTCAAACCTGGAAACAAGCATGGCCTCAAGGCCACAACAAACAAAAGAGGATACTACAGAACAGACATAAAAGTCAAACACCAAAAACTTGTTCCGGTTCTTGTATTTTTACCTCAAGCATTTCGCGACTTTTCGTTGTTTTGGTTTTTACGGTGCCCGAGTTTCCAGGGCAGGCTAAACAATATATGCGCTTATAAATGTATATAATGTGTGTATAATATGGAATATCCAATATATACGTATATATATGTTAGAGGTTAGGTGGCGTACGTTGAGTCATAACGCTTATTGTGAAGTTTCGATCCAAACTAGGACTCGCTGTCAAACGTGAATGAGTGATTGAATGGGATCGCTAGTTCCGTTCGTTTCAGTGCATTGCCCGTCTGTTTGTCTCCATTCTCCATCGTGGTTCTTTTTAAGATGGCGGCATGTTTATCAATCTGCACTTGACGAGTGAACCAGTTATTCATATGGGGGGCTTCCAGAATCAGTTGCACCCCATTCTATTTGCCCGGCTGACTACCTTTGCATTGTTGATGGTGACCTCACGGCCTGTTTGAATAGTGCCTCCACATCTGCGAGTGTGGGTCAGCGCGTCGCAGGGCTAAGCTGTGTTCGTGCAAGCGTGTGCGTAAATGTTTACGTTGTCTCACCGACATATTGTCTGTCACACCCGCGGCATGGGATGGCACAAGGTACACCTGATTGGTCGTGATTGGTCTGCACGATCTTTTCCGTTAAAGAGAGCTGACCACAGGGTGCCGATCCGTTTGTGGGCAGTCGTGATATCTAGCGGACGTAGGATGCATTCGACCGCCTCGGATCCTCCTCATATGTATGGAATTACCACGATCGTTTTACTCCTCTTGGTATGTGCCCTATGTTTTTTGCGAATATAGGCGTTGACAAAGGATTCTGGATATCAGTTAACCGCAAATAAATGGAACAATCTAAATTGCTCTTCTTTCCGTAGGTGCTGTTTAGTGCAGTGTGTCAACCCGATGGAACAAGGTACATACACGGCTTTTTAAGTGGCAGGTCGGGTGTTTAGTTTTAAAATTGATTATGCCGTCCGTCGTCGTCGGTTTTTTGTAGACGGTTGCCTCTATGCTCCCGTATGGTCACCTCAACTAGTATGTCGAGAAACGATAGAGTGCAGTCTTTCTCCCATTCGTTCAAGAATGCTATGCTGGGCACCACTGCGTTTAGGAGTAGAAGGAATTGGCCCATTTGTGTTCTTTCTAACACAACAAACATATCAACATATCAACATACCGGAACCACCAGCGTGAGCAGTTTAATCAAATGCCTTTGTCTCGAACTCTTTCATGGATGCTCCATCTAACAAGTCTGATAGTGGTAATCCCATAGACGTTCCTCTTATTTGCTGATGAACAGATACACTGAACAGTAGATACGTTTCCATGCACAATTCAATCTACTTCATGAAATTAACAGTGAATATCGCCGATTTGTCTCATAAGTTGGAGTCAATGATGTGACATGAAATTAAACCACAGTTCCGTACGTTTCTAACTTCAGCGTTACATTCAGAAGGGAGGAGAAAGACTCGACCCCCAGAGCTCCAAATATAAAAGTGGTCTCTGCACGCATGCACGGATCCGATTACCACGAATGCTAATTCGACCAAATTCGCCTAGATCTTCGTTCAAAACTCACTATGGTTAATCGAGCAAAAACAACCGAAAGGTCTCCAGACAGTCAATACAACTGTAGTTTATTTATCATTATCTAACGAATAAAACTCATTGGCTAATTGTCTTCAATCTCTCGGGTTTAAAGTCTTTTTCTGTCTTCGTTTTGAGTAAAGCTCCCTTCACCTACAAGCGTTTCGTGGAAGTCAGAC
>LUCM01006285.1:0-24082 GCA_008360955.1 Fasciolopsis buskii
TGGTTTTTATGGAAATATCTCTTTGACTTTTTGAAATCATAAACACTGGTGCAAAAGTCCCGGATAAACACACAATTTGCGATAGAGGATGACAACGTTGTCTTTCTGAGTCAGTGAGACTATATTTTTTAGCCATACTTCGTCCTAGCGAAATTCATAAACATTTGCCAATCAAAAACTGAGATACGAAAAAAAAAAAATTCATAACATACATCCTGAAATTTTTCAGAACCTAAGTCTGTCGAAGGTGGAAATCATCTCCAAACACGTCAGGTACATTTTGTACCAATCCCACCAAGATTTCGGGAGAGAATGGTCCAATACCGAACAGGTATTTCCAGAGAAAAATTGTACTAATTACCGCAGATGGTCTAGCAATACTGAGAATTATCATGCACAGGCGATAGACGATCACACCTTTCTCTCTCTCTCTCTCGGTAAACTCCGTGTGGAATGCTTTGACTGAGATCATCTCGGGCCCTGGAAACGAACACACCTGTTCTGTTGTACGAATGTTTAATGAACTTGTACTGGTGATTGGGCGTTCAAATAAAAAAACTGTTCTAACAGTCATTTAAAGTTATCTCTTTCTTTAATAGCCGATGGTGAATGGTCATGGTTATTTATCAAAGCTTTCGACCTTTAGACAATTACTGAAGGGTTTTAAAGATCGCCTTTGGATAGTGAACCACAGCCATAGGCTGCTGAACTACGGGACAGTCTGTATCGGCTGTTCGATTTGTTACGTGATAATGTAATAAACAGAAGAGTGACACACGATAAGGAGCATTGCTCATATGCGTGGCCAACTTGCAGCTGTATGTCACTCGCTGCTTGCTTCCCATGGTTGATAGAGTAGCACCATCCTCATCAAACGCTCCTACTTGCTGTTTGTTAGTAGCTGAAATGTAATCAAAGTTTGTCGGGAGTGACGGACAATTGAGCAGTGAACTCTTGACCGACCTATCAAGAAATTAAAGCTTCCAGTAGTCGTCATCTGCGATGGTGATTGGAATAATTCAGAGGTAGGATCCTTTACCTATTACTATCTACAAACAGTACTACTATATTAGGCAAAATCACATTCTGCACAGCTGAAAAATTGGAAAGTAATTCATGGATTTATCATCAAAGAAATAAGAATTCAGTTAGACTGATCCCAGGTACAATATTTGAATGACCAGATGAAAAGTGGATAAAAGAATCTGCGCCTGGTTAAACTGATTATCGAGATGTTCAGCACCGGCATGGAAAGAAGCCACGTCAGCCTTTGTGAAAGTAAGAATCCGTATGTGTTGTTGCGCGCGCTAATGATTTTCAGAACCTTGCTAAATATTTTATCCCAAAATGTTCACAAATGACCAGCTCACGATCTGGAATACGGATTGGATGCCGTAAATACTAAGCACTAAGCTTAGTAATTAAAAGTTTTTTCAAGTTAGGTGAAAATGCTTTTGGTAGGCACACAAATCACTCCGGGTTTCTGAATGAAACTCGCATGCATGAAAGCAACCCTCGCAAAGCAGTAATAGAATGGATTGTTGGCCAAACATACCGAAAATGAGCTATAAACGATAGAAATATTGGCTCTGGTCTTCGAATGTTTTGCTCTATGAGACAAATTCATGTCAGTTTACTTGCCTGATTGAAAGTCCTAATGGTTATTCCGAAGTCTTGAATGTGTAATTAGTCTATCTTCATTGTTTCTGTGTTGGATCCAATCTCCGAATTCCAGTCCCTGCTATGTTAACATTAGCAGGACTGAAATCAGTCGTGACACTGCTCGTGGACGCATGCAGCTTCATCCCATCGTATAGGGTGTGGCAAAGTACATATGCTTCTGTTTGGTAATGATGAGTGGTATCTGAAAGAATAGACAAAACTTTGCTGAGAACGTACCAACGGTTTTCCGTATGTCATAGCCCATTAAGTATGCGTACCCGGCACTCCTAGGTTCAATCATGGCTAAATTTATTGTCCCCGGAACCGAATTTGAGGATCAGTTTAGTTCAGTGTGAACAACCATTAATCTTGCACCAGCATTCTCAGAGTGTCAGGTATATACGAACGGGTCGTCTTTGTTCACGAGTCCCTTTGGAGTCACAACCGTAGTCTTCCATTATTCACAGTACAAATTTTCTTACGTGCACTTTCACAGCTATCGTTCCGTAGGTTAGCAGTCTTCTGCGCACAAAAGAATGCAGCTTTACCGGGTGCCACGTTAATAAGTTGAAGTCAGAATGACAAAACTTTCAACACCAGTTGTCTGCTTGAATAAAAATTTCACCATTGAAACTACGTGCATATGGAATTCGAAAAACCACGAGTGACCGAATCAGCTGTTGCTCAAACGAACACTCTGGTTCGTATAGCCTAAACGATAACAAATTAGAATGAGAATGCTATTTGCTTGCAAAGTTTACGAGTGTTTTCAAAATCTCTCGGTTATTCCATTACGGATATGTGCTATCCGCAAAACGTGACTATAAACACTGTAGTCGCATGCATTTGATTTAATACAGAAACATATGAACAGGCATATATAATCGAATGAGTCACTGTGCTCTAGATTCAGTCTACATTTATAAATCTTATGAGGGAATGTAGTTTTCGGCCAGCCGTTCGCAACACAGATCTTGGTTCTAATTAGGTTAGCGATGACAGTGTTATCAGACGCGAAAATGATTCACCCAGAATTGACCGAGACTCTGAAACCTTCTGACGCTCTCTCTCTCTCAGCTTGTCTCATGCAAACAGGGATTTTTTCAGGAGGATTTCATCTTACTTTCGATGGTATGTTTTAATTTGTTAGAAAAATTGACGTGCAATTATCAACCAGGTTTTGGCGTTTTCAACCTCGTTAGTATTTGTATGGTACACGACGTGTGGCGACTGGGAAAGTAATCAATGCTACAATTTTAGCAATTGCCGTTGGCTGATAGGACATTTCTGTAGAAGATGCAGATGCAAAAAAGTTAAGACCACGTGTTTAAGGGTAAAGGGTTGTGTATGTGTGTATGTGCGTGTGAGTGTGTGTTTGCGTGCATACATGTGGTTCGGGGGGAAACGTCTGCTGGGGTTGATGGTTTCCGGTTGCCAATAAAATAATTACTTCTTAATTAACACTCATCTAATCTCCTCCAGTTTTGCCGAGGGTGTGCAGTTGAAATTCTGTCCCCCACTGTCCGGAACTGTGCCGAACAGAAGCACAAAACACGCACGCATGTGTCTCAGAAACAACGATGCTTAGGTCGTACAGGAGTGAAAAGTTACAATTGTACTTTTGCATTTATAAAACAAACAAATTCACTCGAGATTGAAATCAAACCTTAATTTTAGCATCTTTTACGCTTGCAAAACTAAATATAATAGACACGTGAATGAGATACACGAATGATCAAACAAATGAATGTGACTTGTTCCCAGTAGCAGTTTGGGTTCGAACCGAAAGAGCACTTGTTATATTCGTTAAATCACTGTTTGTTTTCATTCACATTCAATCGCTATTTTTCCCTTTACCGTTTATCAACAAATCATTCAAATGTCGAGAACCGCAATCTAATCGCTTCGCTACCGAAAAAATTCAGACAACAATTTGCCTCTCAGTCCATCCAAATTGTCTCAAATTTTTACCGTTTGTCTGGATTGAATTCTGCACCGAGAACTTGAACAATCGGACGGTACAGAATGTGACAACATCATGGAAAATGTGCTGAGCTATGTTGATGCAAAAGTAACAACCGTTCGACGAAATGCATACCTCCCGTTCACACACTTACACACACACACACACACACACACACACACGAATAGACAAAGGACAGACAAATTCGGTACTTGCAATTGCCCCAGTATGTGCCTAATAACCGAAACACAGATGACCATCTGAACAGGTTAGGTGATTTAGGATTTCGTCACGTCTGACACGAGGCTGGCAAACTGGCTGGATCAGCAAAAAGGACCATCAGCGTCACACAAACAGTGAGGATAAAGAAAGTCCTCTGAATTCCGGATTTCTGCGAATGACACAAAAAGTGATTAATTTCGGGACTGAATTTTGAAAACAGTTTTAGCAAATGCAGCTTACTATGTGGAATGCAAGTGAAGAAAACGTGCAGCGCCACTAATACTCTGCTCCACTGGTCCTATTATTACCTTGTCTGATCAGTTTTACTGATAACAAGTTCCACTTACCTGAAATATAAATCCGTGTGGTCAGAAAATTTTGTCAAATCAGTGGCACAGCAACCCCGTTACATTTCATTCATTTTCTTACACGAATACCTAGACTTTGGAAACGCTCATTCCACCTTACATCATTATCCATGGTACTGCTTCTGCCGTTTGATGAAGTTTACCAAGAACCAGCAGGTAGGCGTATGCGTTCATAAGCTGCAAGTGTAAGCCAGCTTCGGTCCATCATGTAAGGTGGCTGGACGCAATGTACATAGAGATATCGCCCGCACTTACTCATGAGTAGTGTGCAAACTGGGCGCTAAGTTTTTCGGCACACCGCCGTTCGGACTCTGTTCGCAACCCATAAGCCTCAGCACGTCCGGTCAACCTCGTACCCCAGCGGCACCAGGCTCGAGTTCCACTCTGACTTTATATCCTTCATCATGCCCAATGTTTGAGCCCTGGCCATTCTTATTATTGCTGAGCTGGGCGTTTCGATCGCCAGTCGAGGTAACATCGTTGGTGCGTGTGCACAGTTGCTGGTGTTCCTCGGTATCTACAGGTTTGACATTGCCTTTTACTTCTGAACTCCCCAAGGACCTTGTAAATAAACTTTTATTTTAGCGCCTGGCTTTTTTCGATTTGACCTCTGGTCCTAGAAGAGTGACATCCGGCTTGAGTGGTCCAATCCCGTCAGCTGCAGACCTTTGTTTCCATCTCTAGTGTGTGAATATTTGCTGATGTGGTATCCTACTTGTTTCTACACAAATAATTCGGCACTTGTAGTTTATCTTATTTCATTGTCCCCGATTATTCCTTGGTACAAAACATCCTTTATTGAGGCTGACGTTTAAATTTACAGACTCATTACACACGTTCGGACACACACAGGTACACGCAGAATACCGAGCAGCAGGAAATCTTTTGTTCCATGAACACTCTTCTCGGTATTTACTGTTCGGTCTGATTTGTGGTCTTGTTGCAATCGCGTCTGAAAAAAGTTTAACTTTGAACGACACCACTTTAGAAACTTCTGTCAAACGGAGTTCGATCCAGCAGGGCCCACTCCAAGTCATCGCAATCAACTAATGACCCGAAGTTTCACTCGTTCACTACCAAACCGAACAGCCAGTTTCGCGAGTCAGTCCTGCTTTCCCGTTTGTAATGTTCTATACAATTTTGTATTTATTGTGTTGGCATCCCGACCTCCCGTTGTTTTGTTTTTTTTTGGGCTACAGTCATCCGAGGTGATGATGCCTCAGGACTTTCTGTATTCGATCACCAGTATCCCAGAAATATTGCTCCAGTCTGGTTGTAACATCGGGTTAGCAACGGTGGGGTGGACCGTCATGTATTGGGTGCAGACAGTCGTCCTCTAACTGAGATAATCGCTCTACGTCGTCTTCTGTTGCTTGAGCACGTATTCTGTTATGGCTGCCCATCGTCTACCTGCTCGTGCTCCTTTTGCACGTGTTGGGCAAGACTGGAAGAAGCAACGTGCCGGTCAGGCTATGACTTGGCATAGAGGTCGGCAGAGGTAAGCCCGGGCTTTGGTCTCGGCTGGTGCTCCCTGCCTTCATGGTTGGGGCCCGATAGATGAGGATTGTTGTTCGTTGCAGAAGTTGAGAAATATGGCTCAGAACCGAAGTCAGTGGCATGAATGCTGTACAGCCTTTTTGTGAAACTCATTCCGCCTGAAATTGTTCCAAAAACAACCAAAAATCAAACATGTGCGATGAAAACACAAAAACGGTTGGTTTGTTAATGTTTATTATTTTTCCTTCCTTTTATGTCTCCCCTCTTCTGTGTACTCCCACTGAGAAGAATCGAACTAACGTTGTCTATCAAATCGACTGCAAAGACTGCGAAAAACAGCACACTGGACAAACCGGAAAGGAACTTGGGGCACAGATCCATGAGCACCAGTTGGCAACAAAATGGCACGATCCACTCTCCCTAATTTTAGTTCATGAAGACCGGGAAGGTCACATCGAAAACGTGAGGATCGTCGCCCAGGGTAGAATAACCTATTCGAGTGAACTTCTCGAAGCTTGGCATTCCTCGGAAAGATCGATGAACACACACCTATCGATCCGATCGAAGGACCAATCAACACAAGTTAGTCGAAACGGACGCTGATTCAGCCCACAACATGTCAACAATAGACGAAGGTGGACAAAGCAACTGGACAACATGTCTATCCTACCAGCTCACCAAGTGCAGCCAATTAACACCAACTAAAGGACTAGGTGACCGATATAAGCGGACGACAGCAACCAGACGCCCGCCACAATATCATAGCACTGACGATGTCATCTCGACTGGTGATGAGAAGTTTGCGATCAAAATGCCCAGTTCAGCGAACAGTTTAGTTCATGGTTGTTTGATCCAAAATTTCAATTTTATCCAACTTGAGCCCGTCTTCTGCTTGGTCCTCGTAGACGTATGGAAGAGAGAGTGGACGATGATGACCTATCGCAGCTAATTTGTGTTCGTGCATCCTAATGTTTGATTTCCTACAGATTTGACCAACGCAGCGTTTGTCGCAGTCCACGCACTTGACTTTATACGCAGTGTTTCTTGTTTCGTCATTTTGGAGTCATTTTTTTCTCTTCGATACGAATTTTTTCATGATTTTGGACGACCCGTGAGCCATTGTGTTTTCCTTGAAGTTGGAGCACTCTTGAAGTTAGTTCAGAGAAGTTCTTGATGCACGGTAGAGTTATTCTTTCGTTTGATTGTTATTTGATCGTTTTGTTTTGTGAAATTCTTTGGATACGCGTTCCGCTGGAACATATTGAAAACGTGTTTCCCGAGTTTCATGTTGATCAGATCGCCCGAGGTTTGTACGCCAGAAGTGAAGACTAAACGGAAGATAGTTGAACAAAGGTGCGTAGACTGGGATCTCGATGGTAACAGGCGGCGGTGACTGTGCGTGAATATCGCCAGTCCTTATTTAAGTAAAAAAATTCAGTCGGATTTGTTAAAGTTTACTGACGCTCAAGTTAATTGCAAATTTCTGTCCAAATACGGAAGCAGCAACGAGGTCCACGGGCAGTGATCTGCCGTACGTTCAATCTGTCTGAGTAAACGTTTTCCGATATCATCAAGATCACCCTATTTCCATTGCAGATCGGAATGATGAGATTTGAAAGCGATAAATATTTCTTGACGATCAAAGCAAATTCCACAAACAAGTGAGCACATGGCAAAGTAACGACCACGGGGACGATAAGTTGGCCCGTAATAACTACTTCTAGTCGGTAAGAGCTTCAAACGCATAATCTCGGACAACTTGACATCATTTCGTATTACTCTTTTCAACCGCTTACGTAAAACTATCTATGGGTCGTATAGCATTCGGTAATAACTTTTAATAAAGGGGTATGGATGTTAAATTCGGTACATTTGTACTGAAATGTCAACAACCCCGCAGTATTGGTTTTATTTCTCTACTACTCATTTGGATAGAGGGCACTCAATGCTTTACACTGAACAACAGTGGGGATTAAAAGAACAAACCTAGCACCCAATTGAAAATAACAAATTAGCAACATTTGAACTGTTATTTGCAGAGATTTTTGCGTAAACATATGCTCGTGTGAAAGTTAGAAAGATTGAATTTGTTAGCTTATCATAGTCTGGGGACAAAACTCGATAACTAAACAAGGGAATTTATTAAGAATGATTACAAAAAAAATCCCCAGTTGATAAATTCCACCGCTTTGAGAAAATACATAGAAATTAAGCAGCGATCAAGTTTCCATAGACGTTTACTCGGAAACGTATGGAACACAAATCAGTATGTATAGAATGAGAAATCCAACTACTTACCAAAGGTCGGTGCCATCAGCCGGGATCCAACCACCGACCTTCCCGACTACCGTGGAGACGGTTGTCGAACGCAAATCACGTAAGTAAGCATCTAGTGTTGCGCCTCTATTGTAGTCCAATGGCAGAGCATCTTCTTGGCATGAGGAAGATTGACTTTTCGTTTTCCCGTTCCATGTAACATTCTGGCTCTTTGCACCCCGAGGCAACTGAGAAATTAGTGGTTGTCAAAACATAAGTGGCCGTTCTCCAGTTCGACATGTAAAAGGTGACTTGGGTTTGAAAGCGTCTTGAATGAGGTTTTCCCAGACAAGGTCAAATTCAGGTCACAGTTCGATCAATAAATTATTTATTTACCTAGTGGCGCGGAAGATTATCGGCTCTTATAAGTACCTAGAAGTTTCGGCATAATAAGGTGCTCCTTGGAAATTTCCCCACTTCACTCATTTGTTACAGTTATCTGAGAACTCACAAAATATAGGTACACCCCATGGACACACTGACGAATCGCTCGCTAGACGGGCTTGGTCAGGATGAGGCTAACCAATGCTTGATGACCTCGGTGCAAAAGCAGTCGCCTTGCTGAGATGGATAACACTGAACGGATGGCACACACACAGAACCACGGTCACTACCTGTTCTAGCGGTCATGACGGAGGTCTACTCAACCTACCAGACACGAGATTCCGGAAGTAGTAAGCCAATCACAGTCCTGATCAGCAGACGATCAGGAACAATCCTTTATCTCGTATCATACACTTCCTTTGTCAACCAAGCAAAAGTGTGCATCATTTTCAAGGAGGAGGCCGCGGCCCACAGGAGAATACAAAGCGGGAAAGTTCACCGGCGGTTGGTGGACTCGGACCCTAGACTTTTCGGTTGAGACACCACGACATCGACCACCAAATCAACTGTCACTTTGTGGTCTACATTTCGTTGAACAAAAGTCAGGAGTGAAACTTCGAACAAGAACAACCCTTCGCATTCCAATCCCGCGACTCGCCATGCAGCTTAGTAACTCTCTAGCTTGAAAAGACGATACTGGACTAAAAATAAAGCAGCTAGTGGCAGGATCGATCCCACGGTACCACGGAAATAAAAAGAGGCTAATGGTAGGCAATACATTGGCATATTTACTTTACTCTCTTCCGGTGGCTTCGTGACTTGTCGACCCCAAACCCGGCATTCAGATCGAACCGCGCAACATAGGACTTAAGGTACAGTAACGAAAAGACGAACTGAACGACGGATATTCAAAATTTCCTCAACAATTATAAACATCTCCAGTCACCGTGAACACTGATACCTAAAGCAAGAAGAGTCAACTACGAAAACTGGGAAGCAGACGCACGAGGAGCTCGAAGGAAAGTGACAGTATGCATGGCAGGTGAGATGGAGCAACTGAGTATTTCAGACTATAGGTACTTGTGCGTGTTTGTGTGTGTGTGTGTGTGTGTGTGTGTGTGTGGGTGTGTGCATGTATGAGGGCGAGAGAGAGATAGTAACGAATCGGGCGATCCAGAAAATTTACACAGCAGGAAGGAAAGGGAAAGGTAGAGAATGCGACACTCAAAGGGGAAGAGCACGTGACGCACGACAGACGAAGTAACGGCGGTGGTGCAAAGCGTGAGAGAGCCACTATGATAGGCAGCGGAAAATCAGAAGCATGCTATGATCAGAACCAGGCCATGTGTCATCAAAATTCCTCTGTCCGAGAGGGTTCCCCAAGATGGTAAGAGAACGACAATAGGAACGCAAAGATAGGTATGGTCAGAAATGTTCAGATAATGGTAACTATGTAGAGCTCACAATCACTTGTGTGGGACTGATGCATTCTGTTAACTGATTCCGACCCCGACTCCACCTTTCACGCACAAGCCTCAGGTCATCCGGTCAGTTTCACACTCGGAAATCACCAGATTCGGAATTCGTTCTCATCAGAGTTCATCAGTGGCGCATATCCTGCATGGCACCCAGGACGTGAACCCGGGCTTCTCAGCTGGAATGTGTGTATATGTGTTACCGCTGCCCCACTAGTTTTCGTCCAGTTAAGTTTGTCCAGAAGTCTTCCTCAATGACGGCTACCAGTGCCAGACAGTCTGGAAATAAGACACGGCGCACTGCCCGTTTACTTTAATCGATCCCCTCACACCATGGGAGGATGTATTAAACATATGGGCAAGATAAGACAGCCAAACTTGGTTGAATTTTGCTCGGCATGAACGTGTGAACGAAAGCCGATGCATTCCCATCCGACTGAAGTGGGAATCGAGGCCTAGAAGGACGATGGTGAGTCGGACTCTTTGGCCATTAACCTAACAGAACAAAGTCAAAATAGTTTGCTGAATTTCACTGGATCGTGAAGCAGCAATCGCTACTCGTTTTTCAGGGCCACCGCTCTCGATAGCTGATTCCCACTATAAAAGACTTTAGTCTAGGCAACTGATTTATTCTAAATGTGACTTACAGAGCTTGACTACTTGATCGGAATGAGTATTAGTGTAGTACATGTTACATGAAATCATTCACCATGCGGCAACAACGCTCGGAACATCACTAAGAAACCATAGCAACAATCCACACCTGCTTCATTAGTGTTACGTCGTTTTCGAAGGTCTTCGTCGTACTGGGGCTGCTTACGAAGCATCCATCATCTTGTCAGGCGAATACTTTGCACTAGACGCCGGTAAGTTTGTCATTCAATGAAACTCAACAAACTATTGACACACTACCCGGTTAGTGCAATAGTTGAGGTGTTCCATTCATGACCGTTTGTCTCAGTTGCTCTCTCTCCAGTTTGGATGAAATATAAAAAACAATGACGCTCGGAATCTCCACTTGTGACGAAATAGATGCACACTGCTTACACGGTTTATTAATCGTTAATATATCATAGTGCATAAATTTGTATGGCATCTAATCTTGCGATACTCACGCCAAAAAATGTGTGTTTGGAGGAATTGTGAACATGGTGCTGAGTTCATCAATAAATGTTTGCCGTTATAACAAAAACCCTGATTTCTGTTCCTGATAACATGATAAGGCGCCAACCAGTTTTGTATTCCTCTTCAGTGAATGTGATCATTTTATGACACCGACCGCTTCCTTCGGTGCAATCGGATAACTCAGAGTCAGATCACTTTTTCTCGAAAATAGTGTAACAGCCTAATTTTACGTCCTTGTTGCTATGGCAGACAACATAGATCATCTTGTTCCAAGGTAAACCAGAAATAATGGACCTTTCAAGTGAAAGGACTGGATTCAAACCCTAGGCAGGGAGGTGGATATGCACAGAGGTGCTGAGCTCTAGTCAAATCGAAAGTCCAGTCTAGCTCTTTCCGATTGTCAGGCCGACTGGTTGACTTGAGATCTTTCCATGAAAGGTGTAATTCATGGGAAATTCAGTCCAATCAGGATGGCTGAAAAATTCTCAACTAACCGGACAAGGTTCAAAAACAACAAACGGTAAATTGCAACATAGCGAATATGCAAGCACCCGAGGGCGTTTCATTATCAGTCCTATAAATTGTTAGCCATGGATTAATCAAACATTTGCTAAAGCGAAAAAAGATAATGGAATCAAAAAATATTGTTACCAATAACCTCAAGGTGACCGTATTTGACTGTGCAAAACTCCTTACCCATCTAGTCACATGGTTGGGAGTGTTGTATGTTCGCTTATTAAAATGCCAATGCGTTCAGTGACTTGCTCGGAGCAAAAGTGTAATCCAAAGTGCATGCCCTGTAACTACTAAGGCTCACTACAGGAAGGAATCGTCTACTATGATCTTAGTTCTTGGTGTGGCATAGAACCACATAAGATCCCAGTAGATCGGGTCTAGTAACGAGCCCGATGACGATGAGTTGACGTCTGACACCGGAGTGACCGGCGGATGTGGAATTCGAACGTCTGACATTTTTGGACTGGCAGTCACTTAATCCACTTGAACCCTGTTCCCGATTAATTGGTTTCGATCAGTTGAAAATCCAATTGCTCAGCATGTCCACGGTTGGAACGTCATTGCCTTGAGTTCACCTCGGTGTCAGCGTCGCTCTACGTCTAGGAAGTGACGATGAAATTCCGTCTTTTCACAAAGCGTGCAGTTCACGAAATTGTGTAACGCTGGGATCGTTGACTTGTAGCCCGATCCTTTAGTTCACATTCGAGAAGAGTTAGCATCCTTTCTGGTGTTTGGTAAACTGTTTCCGCCAGTAGTAATGATTTGTCTTTATGACCGACGGGCTGCATCTTATCATCCGCCCTTATCTACGCATAAGAAACGGGAAGAAATTGAGATAAGCAAACAGGAAATGCTCTACTACTACTATTACTGCCGACACTACTATAGCTACTACTACTGCTACTATTACTACTACCTCTAGTACAATGATCGGCAATCATCACGGATAGCTTATGGATTGTGAATTTTCATTGGCAGTGAGTCGTCCCGAATTTGCATCCCAGTTCGGTTGCCATGACTACCTACCACCGGTAATTCTCATCGGAAATAAAATAACAGTACAATGCTTCTGTGTTCCTTTACAATGAACTAACCATTCTGGCTGCATTGTTTCTTACATAACTGGGACATTCCAATTCCGTTGATTAACGAAAGAAGCACTATGACTTCAAGCTAATTTCTTTTAAACTGCTGTCAAAGATCTTCTCCGCATAGATAATTCCTAGTCCCGAGTGCACGAACGTTTCATGTAGGATTGATTATACCTTGAAAAGCCAATCCCAGTGATGTTATATGCCTAAAAGCATTCAGAAATTTAAGAGAAGTTAGTAATTCACGAAACACGAAGCCGTCAAGTAACGAGACAGTTGAAATGTTATACTAGGCATGCCCACGTACCGCGAAATTTTTCTCCCGACCGCCCAAACGGCTACGTCACCGGACCCTTGCACTGAATCTACCTATCTTCAACTTGTCAAACTAAGACACTCAGAAGACTGTATTCGTCGAAAAAGTGGCCCATATGTCACCTAGCCACATAAAACAACAGAAACCAAATTCAGCCCAACGAATTCATCGAGGAAACCCACATTCGATAGCTCGTCAATCAGGAGACTCGTTTGGAAAATGGAATGTTATGCAATTCCGCATGACAATTTGACATTTTCAACTCTAGCAACGGCAAAAAAGTTGTCATGATAAAACATGAATACACGTCAGCGGTTTGCCTTTGAAAAAGTGCCAGTCTTTTCCGTACCGTGCTGCATTGTTCGGATTTGGCCCGTATTAGCTTGTCTCGTATCAGCAATCTTGCTCGCTGTTTACCAGCAATTACTTCTTCTGTTTGGCCCTAGCCACAGCAATTAGCTTGTGCTGCTACAAATCGCATTTTCTTATGGGAATCGTATAGTTTTTCTTCTCAGTAGTATGTTTGCTTACGGATGAATGAACAAAATTTCCCCGGAAGCATACCCAACCGGTTTCGCGGTTATTTCCGCTCTTCAGGTATGCGTACCCGACACTCACTCTCTTGTTCAGCCATCCCTATACTAGTGCACTCCTCTCTTATTTTCTCACTAGAATCTCATTTGAATTGTTAGGAGCGTGAATGGATGATAAGTCCATTTAGTAGTATGGTACTTACGGTAATAATTGTTGCTTATCAAACTGTGATCGATCCATCGCGTCTGCTTGCTTCCAACATAAATATGGTGAAATTGCCCTGTGGTAAAAACAGGACTTCTGACGTTGATTGGTTGATGCACTTATCCCATGGCTCATGTGGTTTGTCTACCTTGCGGTTCAATCGTCACTCGGTGGCCAGTGGCCAACGAAATAACACGATCTCCTTCGTCTAGTCTGTCTGTGGCTCGCTTTCCCCGGTTTATTGCCGTAAGATAGATCACAACCAACCAGGGCAATAGACCGGTTTGGTTTTGGCACAGACAAGTTGTGAATGAATAACTGCGCTGAATTATTGGATGTTCTGGTTTCAAATAAGCTCCAAAAGGAATTGGTTGCATTGCTGTCTCTAAACTGATGAAAGACATTCTCATCAGAATTGTTTGCGCTCTCCTCATTTTCGAGATATCCTGAAAATTTTACCAATTAGTACTTTTTTCTTCTTTAGTGTATCATCACAGATGGAAACTGATGTACGTACTTCGGGAAGACAATTCCGGACATATAATATAGGTCACTATATTAGGATTCGTCAATTAAATTGGTTTCACGAAATAATTCCCCATGTGATATCATCGCTCAACTGACCATTAAGAAATCATGGAAGCACTGTATAGCTGTTTCATCCTTGTTAGGGATAGTCAGCAGTGCATATACACCACACCCAAACTGGGACGCGAACCCGAACAAAGAATAACGATCCTGAGTCGAACGCCTTGACCATTACGCTACCGGGCAGGCTGTGAACGGTTTGTTGAACTTCACCACATGATGTCGCACCTATCCGTCACTGATTTGCATGGCTACTCGACGCTAGCTCACAGCGATCGACCCCTACTGATGGATGACTTCTCAGCAGGTAGCCTAAGTACGACGCTCTAGGTGCCCAACTAGCTGAATAGCCATAACATACCGACGGTTTTTGAACATTTGGCATATTGCTGTTCTCGACATTCTGAGGTCGGAAATGATGGGTCAGGCAAATTAAAACAACACGCAAATAGAAATGTTAAATAAAAAAGTGAAACTTCAAATGTCAGCTTCTGATCACCGATCTTTACGTCCATATTGTCAATGAATCAACTGAGTTGCGATCCGTGTCGATCTTATTTATCTTGTACAGTGTAGTTAGTCTGTTGATCACGATGAGGGCTTTGCTTTTATAGGCAGTGAATCAAGCTAATGCCCCACCGTTGACTAGATCGTGGAACTTTTCTGTCTTCGTTGTTTCATGTTAACTACGTAAACCCTTTTGGAGATTGTTGTTCAAGTGAATACTAAAAGCCGAATGGTAGCTAGAATGTTTGTGATCTTTTGACCACCGAGATCCACAGTCGAGTAGTCAGGAATGGCGCTAATTGAATCAATCGCCATTAGCGTAACTCAAGGTCAAATAACGACAGACGGTCAAGACATTGAGTTCTGCCTTTTAAATGGGCTCACTATGCAAGCACATACCCGCAAAGCGAGTTGCGGATAATCAAAGATAGCCGAACACGGTCGAGGAAAGGCGGTGTCGAAATTCTAAGTTTCACATCGATCCTCATATGGCCACCGTCAGTCACAGAAGAGAAAGGAGTCGGGAGATAGTTAGCGCATAGGAGCCAAAAGTCTCTTATTTTCAGGCATGTCATCACCTGAGATATCGGTGAACCTATACAAATGATTCCATTCGAAAATGACTTCTGCGCATGGCGGTAGACTTGATTATTTAAAAATAAATAGTGATTTGGCCGCGTAATGGCTTAATTCAATATACCTGCATTCATAGTCAAAACGATCACGTTGTGACTGAGTTCATGCTCCATGAAAAATCGGTAGCATAATCTTGTTGAGAATTACTTCTTACACATAACGTGAACGAATTAATCCGTTGGCACGTGATTCTGCCCCACGGAAGATGACCAGATTTCCCAAAGATGTTGATCAGTCATCATTGGGGAAAATAACTTGTTCGAAATACAAGTGAAAGAACGAAGAAGAATGGGTGTGTGTGTGTGTGTGCGTGTGTGTGTGTGTGAAGTCGATGATCCGCATCACACCGAGGGAATGTTTTATGACCAAACGATCGCGTGATTTTTTCAATCTGCGGGTGAGGAGTAATCCTTTGTTATGGATGAGATGCCTGACCTACCCTCCCCCTGCCCCCCCCCCCGTCCATCACCACCACCACCACCACCACCACCACCACTCACAACACCCAAACATCCTGCTTCCACTTTGCCAAGCTCTCATGGAGTCCATAAAAAGAGACATTCCACAAAGAGGTATGAATGGAATGCCAATAAATAATGGTACTAAAACAATTGACTCTCTTTTTATTGATCCCGCGCGAACAGCGAAAGAAAGGTTTGTATGGATGGAAATTGTGCGAATTCAACAAGCTTACCATGATCGGACAATTGCATCGGAAAAGAAAAATCCCCAGTAGGGGAGTTGTAAACTCGACCGTGTGCATTCATCCAGAAGATCAAGTTCCAAAAAACGGCAACTGCTGTTTGCACGCGTGTGTGTGTGTGTGTGTGTATATATGTTTACCTGTCTGTTCATGAAATTTTAGTCTGACCGATTGCCGGGCTCTTTCCGTGAAGTTCAAAATCTCCAAGCCATAAACGGTCATTTGAATAGAAATAGAATTCTCAATTGTGATTTTATGATGCGAGCTAATTACGTCATGGATAGGATGGTCATTGTTTACCGAATTTGTCGAGAAAAAGAAAAAAAATAACACATGGCTAGATCGAAACTATTATTGGGAGCCTCAGGGTGGAGATCAGCACGTTGATTGGCTGAATAGAAAGTGGGGCAACGGACAAGTTAATTGACTTTCTACTCTGCGCCTGGAAGCTGTCACCATCTGCCAAAAGATATTTTCTCCTCCAACAAAACATGTTTACTGTCCTGGTCAAGCAACTGAACGCGATTGGATCGAGTCACCTGGCTTGGACCACTAGAGAGCATATGGTTGAGGAAATTGTTTGAGTCTTCTAAGTTTGTACTGTTCGTAGTCTGCATAAGAGAACCCGATCTTTTTAAGTCGAAAATGTCTCGTTACCAACTCCGGGCGGAGTAACGGTCGTGTGTGTCTGTGTGTGTGTGCCCAGGCGGGTACGTGTGCCACATCGATTTTGTTTGCACCTAGAGTATAAATATTTTACCGCAGGGTTTATTACCGCATTACCAAACAGTAGAATAGAACACTCATATCTGGGCGAGTAAAATAACTCGTTGTTCAACTAGATAAGAGTCAAACACCGTGGAATCCATGCTCATAGATAGATAATTCATTCATATTTCGGACAAAATCCGAACCTCGTCAACAAAGCGCCTGGGTAAACGCGCCATTTCATTAATGTCAATACTTTTAAAAGGACCATTTTTCTAAACCGGTAAACGTTGGATATAGAATCTCTAATTTGGACACTGCATTTGTAAGTGTGAAACGGGAGTTCCGAAGGTAGCCCGAGGAGCAAAAGACACATCATACTAATCAATCCTTGTGCTCTATATTCGGTTCGATACTATCGATCGATTACGTGCCCCAAATACGTGGCCATGCTTCTGTTGAAGAAAACGATCGCTATTCACTATACATTTTGTCCGAACCATACCGGTTCTCATCTGACCAGTAAACGGCTTGCACATTGCAAATCGACAATCCTATGGTTCATGGTGAACAGTATACCTGGATACCGATTAGCATAACCCTACTCCTTTTTGAGTCTACCCGCTAAGATCTTCGACCGTACTATCAGGTGTCACCTTTCTCGGTTGCCTGATGGGTGACGTTTTCATCAAACTTCGCAGGATTTTCGTTTATTTAACAAATACATGTAACCTAGTGGTTGTCTGTTTCACTTCTGTGCGCTTTACCACAACTGCCTCTGTGGGACCGCTATAAGTTGAAAAATTCATTCGCATCACTACCGACCTTAAGTTCTTACGGTACGCTTGGTTGTACACTGAATGAACAGCGGCTTTGCTTTGAAAAACTTTTCATTAAAGGAATCCTACCACGAACAACATCATTGTTCACTGGGAGAGAACTCTGAATTCAGTAAGAGGTTGGTCTACAACGAAATCTGTGGGAAGCAAAAGATCACGGATTCTGAGAGGGCCTAAGAACAAAATATTCTTACTGATGATTGGTATGATGTGGAGCTGATTGAATTTGGTGAAATACATGAACAATCGCATCCTCTAAAGTATTCATTTTTCTTCTTGGTAGTATGACTTCGCATCCTAATGGATGAACAAAATTTTCCCGAAAGCACATCTAACGGGTTTCACAGTTATTGCTGCTCTTCAGGTATGCGTACCCGACACTCACTCTTCTGTCCAACCATCCTTATACTAGTGCTCTCCTTTCTTAGTTTCTCACTAGAATCTCACTTGAATCGTTAGGAGCGTGATTGGATAATAAATCGATTTAACAATCACGCGGTGATACACTTCTTAGGCTTTGGCAATGACCGCAAAACCGGTTGTTTTCTGTGGAAATTTTTTCGCCCACCCATATGCGAAACATACTACTAAGAAAAAAATCAATACTTTCCGGGCCTTGTATCCTCTTTCTGAAGGTCAACCTTGCCTGACGGACTAAAATCCGCCCACAAATTACCATGTAATTCTTAGGTGGGCTTATCATCTATTCACGCTCCTAACGATTTAAATCAGATCCTAATGAGAATCTCATCCCCTGTCTAATTCTACAGGAAAAAGTGACACACCGCACGGCCAAACTGCACCGATGGAGGTAACCAGTTCGCAGACGTTTAGCTCAGATGTTACAGGAGTTAGCTGCGACGAAAGCAAAAAGAATGCGGTGGCCTAGATATAGCCTGAAACCAATTAGCCAGATCATGCCATCAGTCGAAACAGAGAACCGCATACCGAAAAAGATTGGCAATATTTCTAATTTCTTTTGAACTAGGGGAAATACAATCTTTTTATTGCTTTTCTGCCCATTTCTCGTATCTCCGAGGCGACGTCAGTGATTATTGCACCCCCCTCCAATAGTACACAGTGTAAAAAAGACAACTTGAACATTTGGTGGTTTGACTTGAATGAAAGCCAAAATGTTTTCATGAAATAATTCACCATGTGATATCATCGCTCAACTCACCGTAAATAAACCATGGAAGCACTGTGCAGCTGTTTCATCCTTGTTAGGATGAAATCAGCAGCGCATATACACCGCACCCAAACTGGGACGCGAACCCGAACAAAGAAGAACGATCCTGAGTCGAACGCCTTAACCATTACGCTACCGGGCAGGCTCTGAACGGTTTGTTCAAATTCACCACATGATGTTGCACCTATCCGTGACTGATTTGCATGGCTACTGGACGCTAGCTCAATGCGATCGACCCCTACTGATGGATGACTTCTCAGCAGGTAGCCTTGGTACGACGAAGGCTTTGGATATGACCTACAGAGCTTGATTACTCGAATGAGACAGCTTCCATAGTTTCTTTTTGGTGAGTTAAGTGATGATATCACATGGCGAATTATTTCATGAAAGCCAAAATGTTGCCCAATGTTACCATCATTTGTCAGGAGCAGATAGATGTCGAGATTCGGCAAGGTTTGACTACCCGAAACAATATTCGGATGCATAGTATACGAACAGCAAATTTTCATCAGACAGTATACACTACTAAAGAACGATCATACTGTTGGCACAAAGAGATGCGCAACCCGTTTGTGTAAAATGAATACAACCTAGCACCACGCATCGCCATAATCTTTTAAGCGTGAAACGTTACGTGTGCCGTGGAAGGTGTACATGGACCCTCTAACTGTCATTCGAAGTCCGCCGCATGGGCGAATGAAGGAATGTGAAAATTCTCTGCTAGCATTAAAGTGTGTCGAACAATTTGGCGTGACAATCCTCCCAGTGTCGGAATCGAATATCTTACAACAACCGCTTAATATCTCCCTAAAGCCCAGCACAGAATATTAACAGAATCCCATTTAAATCAACATGACTGGGGATGGATAGTGAATCTGTCTCACCAGTTACCCTCAGGATTCTAAAACAGATGATTCCACTGAGATTCTAGTGTCAGAATCAGTACTGAAATGTACAGCCTTGAGGAAGGCTAGATATGGTGACAATAAACGCGGAACTCGTGTTGCGACTGCGCAGACGTTTTCTCATTTTAACATGAGGTTCCTTACAGTAAATTTCTTAGCTAAGAATCTTTTCCATACAACTAGTATCATTCTGTGTCAAAGTTCTGAAGCGAAAATTCCTGCTCAACTCACTGTTCACCTGTTTCATTTGTATAGCAATCCTGGACGAGGAAATTAGTGTGTGTTGGTCAGGTGGACCCGTTGACATTCAGTCACCGACTCTGTTTTCTGTACTACTAAGATCGGAATCAATCCGGATTCGACAAGGCATTGGAAATTTTAAAAAAACATCAATTTATAATTTATGATCCAAAGGTTTATCAAAATGAAAACGTCCTCAAATAAGTTACTGGATAAACTACTGATTACCTCGACGACTAGTATTTTCTGTCCTGCGATTACGCTTTAGCAGCCATGATCAGAAGTAAAATAAATAACACACTTATGGAATTTGTACACCACAACTGAGCCTTTCATGTGTGAATTGTGTGATTCATTCACAAGACTTGGTCCCGCACGGTGAGTCCTATCAGGGGCATTAGATTTATCGCAAAAAGACGCACTCCTATTTCAATCCAAGTCATGTGCGATTAGATACAGACAAATGCCATTCACCGATATCCGGGGTCGGTTAATAGACGAGAAAACTCGTTAAAATTATATTTCCTTGCCTTTTCGATACAAAAGACGTCAGCAATACGATCATGAACTGATGACGTGAACATTCGCGCACAAATGCATCAAAATTGGAAGCATTGAGAAATTTTACCGAATGCTGGTCAACATTTTTTGAAGAAATCCTATATTTCGAGGAGGAAATCGAATGACAGCCAATGGACGCGTACGCTGGAAGACCTCTCTGTTGTTGCCCTTTAATTGTCCACTTCACACGTGCATGAAGGAATGAAGTGGATCATCGTAGAAGTGTTCACGGATGGATGATTCCCGCCAAATTGGGCCGTTGACCGACGGTGAAAGGGACCGCACCTGCGAATTTCCAGTTGGGCATTGCTGCGCAGACCGCTTGATCACTTCTGATTAACCTATTTCCCTTGCCTAATGTTTAGCGTTCTAAACACCAACTCATTAATCCGGCAACCACTAACGGATATATTCGTGTTAGCTTGTCTGACCAAACTGAACCAACTTCGAACTCAACGTCTTGTTTCAAGTTCGTGTTTTGCGCTGCCTGCATTAAAGTCGCAACTATCATCACGTTTTCCTGGCTCAGTATTGGATCATTGTCAAGACACGCGCTTTATTTCCTACAATTCGTCCAATTTCATTTCTGCCGCACTCCGGGCGCGATTTCCATTGCATCTAACGAAATCAACACGAAACGGGAGTTATAAAAAAAACAAAAAAAGAATGGAAAATTGTGGAGAAAACGACTTTCAGAAAATGATGCACAGAAAGGCTGGAAAAACATTCATGATAGCAAACAGTAAGGTACACAAACGTTAGGTCCGATAAAGAACTTGTACGGACAAATCAGCAACAATGGACACTGCGAATGATCAAAATGCTGCCACTTTTACTACTGAAACATCTCTCAGTAGTTGAGATTCTTGTTTTCTCTCGATAGATTGAAGGGAGTTTACAAACTCACTTGTCTTAGCGACCGATGGCAAAAGAGGCTCCTGAACTTCGAATGAATAATCAACTAAGCTAATGATTTAGAAATATCTTATTACTGTATTCAGGAGTATTTCCATTGAATTAGTGCAGTCATGTTTCGTGTCTCGCGTTTGACCTAGATCGGCTCAGTTCACATTTCCGTCTACGCTAATGACACTATCCCAAAAATGGAATCGACCAGGAAAAACGAAAGTATTTCTTACATTTTACAAACGACATTCTGATTTACGATCCTGTTGGAGAAATCGAACTGACACGAGTCATGTGTACTGATCCGTGGGGAAAAAAACAAGACAAAATAAAACAACGCAAACCGAGAAAACCTTGAAATAATTGATCTTATTCTTACCCTATCACAAGAACAAAAGTAACCGTTTCTAAACAATGATCTTGTCACGTCCGTTCAATTTCTGACAGAACAGTTGTAAAATCGGTCAGACAAGAGGAATGCTACCAATTATGGACTGCACAGATTGACTGCACAGTTAGTTTGGCATGCCTGAAAACCTAGTGACAATTTGGTTGGCAGTTTTATATTCGTCTACAGGAGAATGATTTCATCCTGCTTAGAATGTCCCACCTAGCAAGCGTGAGCTGCATTTTTCAATCTGTATGGGGATAGGCGGTGGCCAGACGGATAAGGTCGCGGCGTTTGGATGTGAAGGTTGCGGGTTCAAATCCTCCCACCGCCGGTCAACTTCCCCACTTGTAAACCCTCTGCCGGCCGCGGCCTCTTTCCTGAAAATTGATGTACGCTGCCGTTTCATTAATAAAGGAAGTAAAAGATCAAAGACAAAAGGCGTCCGGTGTTTCCCCGGCTACAAAAGCGTGAATGACGTAACGCATGACCAATAGAGAAATCACGCATGTAATGGGCGATTGCATGTGAAATCGAGGGGGGGGGATTGTCTAAGTCAAAACCATCCAGAATATGGTATTTTCTCCGACCGTTCTCGTCGGGTGCATCAAGAGAAGACAACTTGGCCAAAAAGGTGTTTAATATTGCTTTCTGATTACTTCATCATTCCACAAACGAATGCAAAATATTTGAGGAGACCAATTAGTTATGCAAAAGATAAACGAAAATGGGAAACATGGTAACGCTTACCATGCTGCATCTACAATCTCAAGCAATTTCCTGAACGTTTCTTCGCTGTTATCAACTCCTTCTTCGGCCCCTCCCAGTAGGATCCAGTTTAGTCCACGGAGCAGATCATCACTAGTAGGAAACTGGGTCACCTAGCTAGCCTACTTCTTAAGTCACCGAATAGGTGTTCTGTCAATGCACCAGTAACACTCATTTTCGCACAATAGTCCGCTTAGGGGAATTTCGATGTAACCACTTGGATTGTTAACGTAGCTTCTGCTGCGTCTAAATATTTTTCGATAAAGGCCTGTGGTTGCTGGAATATTTGGGGTTTAACTGACGTCTCTTGACTGATTATCAAAGACAAATCAACCTGTTGGATAGCGTTGGACCTTTGCTTTGGAGAGGCTATTCGCAGGATGTGCACATCGGAAGCTATTTGAGATATGAAAAGGTTAGGTTGGGAACATCTATGAGAGTTGCTACAACAAGCCAACAGAACCCAAACACCGAACCCTGAGAAACACATCCCCAACACTCGCGAAACCGCAGCGCTCCACCCACCACCCTCTATAGGAAGCCTTCTGACAATGTGAGAAATTTATCCCTCACATCTGAAGACTGCGACACCCATCCGGCCCCTTCATGTCCAGGTCAACAACCGTAACTCAGACAATATGACGACGCTTGAAAATGGTGATCATCATCGAGTATCCGAGTGATTCCGAGAACTCAACACAACCACAAGCCACAGTATACACATCAACCACGTACACGTCGCATCTCGGTCCACGAGCTATTTGCCGTTCAATCTCTTCAGATCGAAGAAGATTGCTAGGTGAACCCCCAGAAATTACCATACACTCAGTAATACACCTGCTCACGTGGCACTAAACTTGCATCTACAATAGAGGACACCGACAAGAGAGGATGAGAAACAGCGCCACAAACCACCGACCAGGACAACATGCACTTATCGCAGATGCGTAGATGCACGCATGCGAAACGCTAACACCCCAGTCCTCATTCCCAATCTTCATTCGCTTTATCCTTAAGACACAACTAACACTAATATGGTACTCCATACACAATATATTCCACTTGACATTCGTTTGTGGTCACGAATGATGAAAGACATCAGAAAGCAATATTAACAAACAACCTTTTGGCACCAAGTTGTCTCTCTCTGGATCAAACCCCACCACATGACGAGCACCACGAGTCAGGAGACAAACAACTAAAACCATATCTGGAGTGGTTTGACTTAGACCAATACCCCCACCCCCTCGATTTCACATGCCATCGCCCATTACATGCGTGATTCTCTATTGGTCATGCGTTACGTCATAACACGCTTTTTGCTAGCCGGGAAAACACCCGGACGCCTTTTGTCTGATCTTTTACCTTCCTTTATTAATGAAACAGCAGCCAGAGATTTACCATCAGTCAACCCTCTCCTGAACACCCAGCCACAGAAGACGACTCGCCGGCGCCGGGAAGAGGGTTTACAAGTGGGCGACAAAGTCAACCGGCCGGTGGGAGGATTGCACAGACCCGCTAAACCCTTCCA
>LUCM01006285.1:30822-46476 GCA_008360955.1 Fasciolopsis buskii
TTGATTGATTGATTGATTGATTGATTGATTGATTGATTGATTGATTGATTGATTGATTGATTGATTGATTGATTGATTGATTGATATATAAATACGTGAATAGATAGATTGATGATATGATAGGTAGGTGGCTAGTTGTGTTGACTGATGGAAACCTTTAGCTATATATCTCTATGAAAGAAGATATGAAGTAACAAATGTGTGGATTAATTGACGTTAATCTACTTAATTAGGTGGACGTTTTTAGATACACATCAAGCTAGATAATTATGTGAATAGATTTTTTGTTTGGTAGATATTCAACTAGTTATCATCATGCTGTGCTTATCTGACCTTTGACTTCTTCAGCGTTGTAACCGTATTTCTGCACTGAGTGTCCTCCACTTTCTTTCAGGCTGCATCTGTTCCTTCTCTTCTTTTGGCTTTCAAGAACTTTTTCTTAACATTTCACGATATTTTCTCGTATTACCGTTTGCCAATCTCCCCTACACGGTAGTCCCAGGCATCAGCAGTGACCCTAACTGATTTGTCTCTGAGGTATATTAATGGCTGCAGCTCACAGAAGAAAAGCCCGTTGTTTGTCAACTTGACACATCATCAAGGTATCCATGGGCTCTCCAATGCAGAGACTCGGACATCCTGACAATCGAGGTTCCGGTCCTGAACACAAGTTCAAGTTAACAAACAGTGTCAAAGAATCTCGAACTGTAGTTGCTGAGTGATCCTTGATATCGATAAGGAACAAGCAAAAATTTCCAATGTTGATGGCACCTCTGGTTGTGCATTCGCTCAGCTGTGTATGTGATGCGTTCGACGTCCGTCGAAATCCTGGGCGGTTATCCGTCCAGCTGAAAGTACATCATCACTTCGTGGTATTTGGAATGAAGAACGTATTCTGTTGTCGTGGGTAAGACACTAATTGTACTCATTGTCAAGAAGGGCATACGGAGTGACTATAGTAATTATCGTGGCATTAGTTTAAGTCCAATAGTTACTAAGGTGTTGGCTTCCACAATGCTGCCTCGTTTGACACCAATTTGCATGAGCAACATCCGCGAACAGCAGGTCGAATTTCGGCTAGGTCGCGCCACGCGCACCGCCGCCCTGCGATCGTAGTCTTTCTCGACTTGAAAGGCGCGCTCGACTCCGTGAATCGGACGGCCCTATTCAGTGCTCTCCACCGGAGTGTTATGCCAGCAAAGTTCGTGAACCTGTTGCGAGCACTGTTCTTGCATACCTATGAACTACCAAGTTCAATTAGAAAGACGAGGGTTGTTCAAAAATGGCATCCCGTCTCCCCATTCTTGTTCAAAGTGATGGAAGATGCTTTAGGAGGTCTCTGGGATGTATAAATCGAACTGAAAAATGGTGAGAACCTATGTGACCTAGATTACGTAGATGACGTCGTGTGCCTGTTCAAGTCCGCGGACCATATACAACGTGCACTAGATAGACTCGGTTTGGCATGTGCTTTGAACCTTCAAAGTGTAAAGTGCTGGTGCAAGAGTGAACGACATAAGTCCTGAACTTGATAATGGATGATGAGGAACTAACAATTGTAGACCGTTTCACCTACCTTGGTAGCTGCGTGTCCAACGATGGGAACTCGACAGAAGTAGTAAACACACGTGTATCGAAGGCTCGAGATGCTTACGCTGGACAGAAGCACTTGTGGCATCGGCCTGATATTTCACTGAACTTGAAGGTTCGTGTGTACTGTGCCGCAGCGCACTCAGTTCTTTATGGTATCGAGACATAGACTATGCGTTTGGGAGATTTTCGTCGCTTGTAGATTTTTGACCACCGATATCCATGCAGTATCGCTAGGATTATTTGGAGTGACCGGGATGAGGATGATGATGATTCGAATCACGTGTCGGATGATGAGGAGGAGGATGATGATTATGATGATGATGATGATAATGACGATTTGGATGATCCCGATGATGATGATAATAATAATAATAATAGTGATGATGATAATGATAATGATAATGACAATGATAATGATTATATCACGGCAGCAAGCTCGATCAAGGTGGATCTGGTTCAAACTCAAGCGCTACTTTCGCGCATCATTTAGGCACTTACCACCACGGACACCTCAATCTGGCACTTAGAAGTACAACAAGATTCCATGAAACATCCGACCCTTGATCTCTTACTGAAAACGGTTAATCTGCTTCCTCCAGCTCCCGTGGTCTGTCACCGACCAAACACACTCACACGTTCCACACCAAGTCACTGATCCTTGAGATGAGATCCTAGTGACATTCAGAAGCTACTCACGCAGGCTGATTTACCACTGAGTTAGCACCTTGCCCACTCCACGACACACACATATATATATACATATATATGTATATATACATACAACCTAACAACATCTTCCTCATTCCGTTTTTTTCAGGTCCCGTAAACAACTTCCTTTCTGAAAGGTAAGGAATTTTTGAGAGTAGTTGTTCTCCGGACCTTGTTTCGATGACTTAGTTTGTTCTCCAACAGATAAGTCACAGTGATACCGAATCCCGTGTGTTTTTGCCTTGTAGTAATGTAGACACTAGACAGGATGTACTTTTATCTTTTTTATCTTTACTTCCTTTATTATTGAAATAACAATGTGCATCAGTTTTCAGGACGGGGACCGCGGCCAACAGAGGACTGCCAAATGGGGAAGTTGACCGGCAGTGGGAGGATTCGAACCCGTGACCTTCACGTCCGAACGCCACGACCTTACCCGTTTGGCCACCGCCAGTCTGATAATGGAGCTGACGTGAAGTAGTGAACGACACAAACAGAATAGCAGTGAATGGTAGAAAGATAATTGATATATCACAAAAATAACAGCCTTGTATTGTGAGGATTGCTACAATACATGATATTTTTACGAATGTTTTACATGGTCGATCGACATTCCAATCGAATCCAAACCCATTTAGTTATTAAGTCGTATATGAATGTGTGTTCTTGAGGATACTCTCTGGTGTGTCTGCGTTTGGCAGGCAGGCACCGCCCATCCACAAGTGGATTCTTAGCAGCCTTTGGCCCTTTCGATGTTCCATGTGGTGCTGTCTGAGTTCAGTAGAAGAGAACGGAGAATCAGTCTGAGTAGCAAGGCATTAATTGATACCGATAATTGTGCATCAGTCGGGATCAGCACTCAAATCACTATTAAGAAACCATGAGAAAACAGTCTACGTGTTTCATCGTTCCCGAGGATTATTTGTACCCTGCATTTCCACCGCTCTCGACTGGGATTGCCATGCAAGGACAAACGATTGTGAGAAGAAAGCCTTAAAGATCATCTTATTTAGTCGATTGCGTGGCAAAATGTGCGAAATGCCTACAGAGCTGATTTGGTCCTGTAGGACCAGATTAGAATACCGGATTGGGATGTACGAAGTCTGTCAATCGAAGTTTGGAAGCAATAGGTGATATAGCCCAACGGGACAATCAGTGATGTTCTATCGTGTGCAATCTTTCCTCTTTTATACAGTTCTTTAACGTGGTCTTTCACTATTTCTCTTTTTCATATGTGCAAATCTGGTGCGAGGCATTCGTCTGCCGTAAAAGGAGAGCAACCGAGTCTCCATTCGACGTTGTCGGGTATTGTTGATTTTCATTGTGGACGACACCTGAATAAATTTGACCCTGTAGCATTAGTGGCAATGCACACGCCTCCAACGCAAAAGGGTCTAGATTTAAACCCTGGGTGCGATGATGGATGGGCACCAGTGATGAACTCTAGCGAAAAGGAAATTCGAGTCTGATGCTTCCCGAGTGCAAGGTTGATCGAAAGACCTACGGCTTGTATGTTCAGTGTGGAATCAGAAGAGAAGTCAGTCAAAGCGAAATTTCTCATTCTATCTGCCGTTGAATAGATTGTGTTGCTAGATAGTAAGTGAAAATAGAACGTATTGGTTCAAGGTTGATAGTTACAAAAATTGAACTAAAACGACTACGCTGAGCTAGGAAAGCTCTCAATGATTTCCTGAAATTTGTCTCGTGATTTAACCTAACCGTTAGTGATTAGCACAGCCACAGGACGTTAGTGTACAACAATCGGTTCTCTAGATAAATGACTTTCTTCTAGGCAAGCCTTTTTGAACGTGATCTACAGAGCTCGGCTACCATGTGCATATGAACAAATGGTCACATGCGAATGGCGGGAAATCACTAATCAATATCAATGAACTATACATTTACAATAAGGATTTATTATTCTATTTCATGCTTTCAGATGGACGCACAAAATAAATTCTCACCCTAAAGGATTGACAATTAGTAGTCAGTTTCCTATCCTAGTATCAACGCGTAATTCATTTTGTTTTTTCCTAGGTGACGATTTAGAACTAAAATTGGTCCAAATATCAGAGTAGTTTATCCTCTACGGAGACGGAACTTCAGACATAAGTGTAGCGGATACTCTAGTATTGCAAAACTTGGATCTCGTGTTGAACAGCTTCAGTCATCTTAAGTGGAGATAATATTACCTACCCGAACGAATCACATGGGTACGTGACACCCACTAGAATACATTCGGTACTTTTCATCATCTATCACAGCGTTTGCCATGGACTGAGCGCAGTCTGCTAGCTACCCCATCGCGTTGCCTAATTCGACTGGTGTGAAATGGTTGATTTAGGTGACTTAGGCTAATTCCAATTTTCCTCCCCGGCTGGGATTCTGTCCGGTTCCTGTCCCCATACGTCATTCACCGGATACCGAAAGCAAAGGTTTCGAACCTTTGTCACCGACTCCTAGCCTCTCGAGCATAAGGTGGGCGTCAAAATAGTCACGGTCTGCTGAGTTTGTACTTCAATCCAATTCCAACCTGTTAGACTATGTCAAGCCGTACTTCAGATCCCTTCTTCGACTGTTTGTAATTAACTTAATTAATAAAAATACATTGTAATACAGTCATGACTGATCACTCTACGTCACTATGGCGGAATTTTTTCTTGTGCAGTGGTTGCGTCCAACTGACGCAAACTTAAAGTGAAGTAGCACCCATTTCGGCGTTCAGTTCAAACAACATTCTGAGTTGGTAATGTGAAATAATAGGATCCTGTTTGCATGAAACTTGCGGTTAAGGAACACCGCAGAAACGCTGTCCAGATGGGATTACAAAGTTCACAGCGAATGTCGGAAGTACAGTTACTGCCCGTATAGATTACGTTTAGATTGTCCGTACATGACGCGCGCAGACAAATGGTTTGTCATTTGGGATGTACGCCCGCGTGAATTCTTTTTATGTGCGTCCACGCTCGGTGGAGAAGATATGTGACCAGGTTCTGGGAGCTGGAATCCAAACTACCGATGTCTGTTAAGCTGACACACAACTGGGTTGTAACAGAACTTGGACGATAATCGATACGATAGCACTGATGTCGATACTTTCTATCCGGTTAAATGGACCAGTCTAGATATAGATCAGGAAGATGAAATTGCTTTGTTGTTTTTTTCAACAAACAAGTGCGAGATGAGAAAAAGGACGTTGAAGAAACAGCTCACTACCAACCAACTTACCTAACAGATTTATTCGTATACGAAAGCAGAATAACATATGTCGGAACGTTTTTGACGATTCATTGGATATCGTGTTGGTATTTGACAAGTAGACCCTAGCAACAATTACTGTACCATTCGAGGCCCGAAATTGCTCCGATTGTTTTTAAGACCCAGCATTGATTCTAAAATAATTTGGTTGAACAAGTCGGAAACGTGATTTATTCGAACAATCGACTGAACAGTCAGCTTGTACGTGAGAAAAAAAAAACAAACAAACATCATTTGCACTTTTCCAGCAAAATCGTTGTCATCGAATACTAAATGGTTTAATGAATTCGCGACGAGGGCATTCATGCCCAATCTAACATTGCCAGTTTGCACCGACAAATTTTATTGCTATTCTTATTATTACTATTATTAATATGACTTGTTTGGCTAGATCACAATGAGCAGTGATAAAGTCAGCATATAATAAGCATGGATAAATTTTTATGTTGCTGTTATTGCTATCGTTATTATTACCTATTTGTGTGGAACTAGGTACAATTCGATAAATCACCGCACGAAGTGATGATGTCGGCATGTAAAAAACACTATCGAAATCAAAGTCGCGTTGATTTATCGATTCCGACTAAGCGGAATGAACTTCGGCTTCCTAGTGTGTGATTACAGTGAGTAGCAAGTATGGTAGAGTGTCGTACCGTCGTGGAAAACAATTTAGTTTGTATTTTTGCTGCCAGTATTATGTCTTGCAAACGGATGGATGAACACAACTTCTCGAGAAACACGCGACCGGTTTCGCGATCATTGCCGTTCGTTGGATGTGCGTATCTGGTACTGTCCTGTTCAACCATCCCCAATACATGTGCAGTACTTCTCTGGGTTTCTCATTCGGATCTCATTTGAATGAATAACACCGTCACCGAGTGATTATCAAGTGCACTTATCACTGATTCACAATCCTAACTGTTCAAATGAAATTTTACTAGGAAATCCATTGATTTCGGTTCACTGGCAGTTTTATTGAAAACGAACGCACTAATGTAACCGGTGTAGTTAACAGTTTTGGATATTTAATGTGAAAATAAAACTTTTACATAATGAGTTCGTATGAATCAGTGTAGATTTGACGTTTTAAGCACTCCCCTGAACTTGACTACTCGATCAACCTCGGTACTGTGAACTGGATCCCAGAACTGAGCCGTTGTTCCTTTCTGGCTCCATGCATAAAGCCTAAGTCCAGTCAGATGGGCACTCCGGTAATCTTTAGAACTTACATCACCCGATGATATATTACAAGATAACACCTCAAGATATCAAGCATCGCAACTAGTCAGGCAGCACTGAGGTGAGCGGCAGATCCGGGTTTCTGACCCGCAACACTTGAGGTGTCATCCACCCAATCCTCGGAAGTATTTCCAGGGGGCCTGAAGTGTACTGCAATCAACTGCCTTCTTACAAAGCTAGGTTTGACAAGCTCCAGATGGAATTTCCTGCTGAAATGAACACATTCGATTGGATAGGTGAATTTTTTTCAAATCACAAAGTACCATTGCACTATCAAACACGGATTTGATTAATGTTCTTGCATGCGTGTTCACAAGTGAGGATTAGGCTCCCATGCCATAGCGCGCTTTTCCAGGTGATGTTCATTTCTCCACACTTCAAACAAATTGCAGTTTTCTGTTAAAAATGACTATGACTACGTGCCCCACCATCGATGATGATGTCGTTTACATTCACAAATCAATGTCGATACAAAAGAGAGATATTTGACCGTCAACTTCGACCAAAAAAAGCAAAATTGAAGTCTGTATATGTTTGAGCTAAATGAAACATTGTCTGCATATTAGTTGACCTAAATCTTCAAAGTCAGCGAGCTAGATAGATCGGGCACATGGCCGATTTAGTGAATGCATATCACTGTTTAAGTTCCCGCGCTGCAAAATATCTGATCACTAACTTACCGTAAGATTTGTACCATCACTGGGTACAGAATGAGAAAAATGCTCAAAAACTTTTCTCCTCTATATATTCTTTAGCTGGGATATAAATACCATTTAGCCGAAAAATAATGTCGGAAGAGGTAATCGAAAAACCATACTTGTTTCTACAAATCGCAAGAGAAACATGCGGAATCAATAATCGTATCAGTGGAAATTTTCCCAGTCGAATTAGCTGAACGTTGATTACATTAGTAGCAGTAACAGTACTACTAGTAGCTTTGGTAATGTTAGTGACAGCAACAGTACTAGAAGAAATTCACGTTCAATAGTTGCGTCCTTGGTAGGAGTTCTCAGCCCGACGTAGGAGGCAAACACTGTTCGGGACGGAATCCACCACAGGACACTAAGCCCAGCTGTCGTGTGCGAACTCAAAATGAGGCCCACTTGAATGTATAAAATTTCGATGACTTGGACGGGGCTGACGTACAATGACCTCGATTTTCACTTGGCCAGGCGAATGAACTCGGCTAAACTGTGTCGATCACCACCAGTCCCTTGTCTACGAATGGAATTTCTCGGCAAAATAGGCATACAAGTGGGCATATCCAAAGTTCACGTGATTGTGAAAACGCCAAGGGAATGGAATACAGGGTGCACCAAGATAACCGAAACAGTCCAAAACGAGAGCAAAACAAAAATCTCTCACGCCAGCGTAAATACGAACAGAAGCTAACCTTGCATGCTCCCAGCACGCAAACCTAACAACGAAATCCCCATGTCAGTCAGGGTTGCACCATCATGTGAAAACTGAACAAAACCCAATTGAATCCGAAAAAGCCGAGGGATTTAAAATTTGGTCGAGTCGCATACACGATCACCTCAACGTTTTACTTGTCAAACAAGTGAACTGAGTTGAACTGTACTCATCACCATCATTTCCGGACCCACGAATGGAGGTTCTTCGTTCAAGCGGGGTGCAAACGGACGAGGTAAGATGAGCTGAGCCCGTTAGTATCTGAATTTTCGCCGGGTTCAACTGATTTCGCCTCGTTCGATCCCCCCTCCTGCATATTTTGCCGAGATCCTCCACCCATGGGCCTGAGAATGCACGTGATGTACACACCCCAGGCCACCCCACTTGCCTGACCAAGTGAAAACTGAAATCATGGTGCCTGAGGTCCGACCAAATCTCAAATCACCTAGGTATCTCAGTTTGTATCGGATATCGTCGAGTCTGCACACGATGGCACGAGCTTGACTGAGCCGTGGATTGTGGAATCTGCCTACTCTAAGCAGTCAGTCGAACAAGCACATGCGCATGTTTACTTTGAGGTGAGAGAGATTAAGAATTTTCGTTTTGCTCTACAGTTTCAGACAGTTTTAATTCACTTGTCGTACCTTGTACAAGCACTGTTCATCTGTTCAACGCCTCTTATGGAAGGCAGACCGGTCATTTCAATTTCAGGCGATGTTCGCCTCGAACCTAACAGTGAAAGGTAAAGCCGAGTCGGTCTTGTTAGACGCATCTTGTGATGAATCCAAACATTTATATCCGGAGATCCGAACCATCCACTGTGATGAAACGGAAGAACAAACACGTGGAGACGGGTTTCGTTCAGCTTAGGCGTTGTTTCTTATTCCGTACATCGGTGACAACTGAAGAAATCGAAGTCATCTTGCAGAATGTCGCTCAAACAACTCCTCAGATATCTGCCGGGAAGTTGGTACATTAGCTATTTACAAGTGCCTTTATGCGAGACGTATTTCGCATTGGCTATATTTGCGGCCGAACGGATTTCATCACGATGTTCTGCTGAAAGATACAGATGGAGAAAAACGTGTCTTTTTGAGAGTGGTCTGTTAAACTATTCAAACGTGTCCAAATTTTTGCGCAGATATTACGTTTCCAGGCTGGTCTCTAAGCCATCTTCATGATCGAGTGAATCAGCACCTAATGATTGTTAAAACAACCCTACAGTGTGCTTTAAAACCTGGCTTATCGCTGTTGTCGGCTCAAGCATCTTCAGTCGATTGTCTCGATTCTTGTTCAATCCCAACCCGCCTAATCAAGTGCAAACTACCAAATGGCTGTCGGGCCGATCCAAACGACAGTTTCATTTATTTTGCATAATCAAATGGTCTATGCAGGTCCACACAGGATAGGGTTCTTCGGCCGATTACCCTCCCTCTAACGTGGTCAATGTCTATTCGTTGGCCTTCATATTGAACGCCGTCCCTGCTCGCCTCTGAGCGCGTCACCAAATCAGACCACTTTCAATTGGTTTGCGGACTTTGAATGCCTGGCTGACACCGAACTTGCTCTCGCGATCGCTGTTAGCACAATTCCAAGTTCGCGTTTTGTTTAGCTGACGTCAAGGGAGTCTGGACGTCAGTCCTGTCCTTCCAGGCATGATCGTATTTCACCTCTGTATGATTCATCTCACCGAAGCAAACTGGTCCCGTACTTTTGACATCCGCACATTGCCTCCTCTTACAGACTGAGAACCAAAGTAGCTTGCCTGAGCGAGTGAAAATTGAGGTCGTCGCACATGAGATGCGAACGTATCAAAAGTCATTCATGTTTTTCAGATTCAACTGGGTCCTGCTGAGTCTCCACATGCGCTGATGCAAATCTGACAGCCGTGCATTTTATTGTCGAGTCTGTGTGTGAAATGCAAACAAAATTAGCAGGTGTACATGTTCAGCTGAGATATATAAAGATATATAAAGTCTATACAATACAATATAAAGGGTTTTTACTTTGTTCCCGTTTCCCTTCTCTCGGAGCACACTGTGCTCTCGTTGTACACGGTAAATAAGTTAGTACTAAAATACCATTGTTGTAAAAATTATTTCAAGTCGGTCTGTCCAACTTTCCGGCACGGCTATTTGTCGGAGCCGGAAGCATGGTGCACCAGTCGTCTTCTAAAAGATAAACAATGGTGTCATCATCCTAGGGTCCTAGTTAAACATTATTTCCCAGTACTTTGTTTTCAGTGATACGTCTCCTAACGACTTTACCGGTCACCAGAATGGTAAGGATTTCGCGACTTCTGTTGAACAGATTCACGAACTCCGTTCGTTGTTCACCTACAATTTGCCAGACTTGCAGAAGGGGTGAGACCGCGACTAAACGCAATGTATGGGGGATTGCGCAAGCTGTGATTTCCATCAGAATATATCTGTCGTCTAAAATGAAAAACAATACATGCTGTACTGTACGAGAGCTATTGGTAAAAACATGTGGTTGACCGAACGGCAACAAAACAAATAGCCTGAAAAATTCATGCCCGAACCTCGTCCGGATTGCCTCATTCGCGAACGAAATAGCCACCACAAAACTAACACTAGAGTCATTCTATTTTTTCGTCTCAATCCCGAATAATCAGGAAATAAACCGGGAGCAAACCTATCAAAGAAATGCAGTTTTTTTTTTCAAAAAGTATACGAATGATTGGAATAGATCAATGCAATCATTTTTACGTGGACGGATATATACACGCCCATACTGGAATAGTAGTCGATCGCATCAAGTGGAATCAACTCAAATCGAGTCAAGAATTTGCCTTGTACAATCAGATTGTAAGTAGTCAACATGCCGTGTACGAAAGAACAACGACGTATTCGCAGACGGTGTGTATCTCGGCGTGATGTCGAGCTAAAGCTGAAACGCTGTGCAACCGACAATGTGCGCTCACGCGCTTCGATCAGGCCAAGTGATTTTGATGCTCGAGTGTCCAGTTAAAAATCTAAGTGTCCAGGGTGCGAGACCCCCGGCCACGCGTTACAAGCACCTGCAAGTGGCAGTGTACCGCTGATAATTGAATTTCCCGCCGAACTTACATTTTCTTTTCCCTCCTCTTCTGCCCTTCATATGTAAACTTTGCAAGCAACAATATGCGAATTATGTCTTTATTGCTCAAGTAAACTTCGCCCCTCAATCCTGTGTTCGCCCGTGGATTGTTGCAAATACGCATGCCCAACTGCCTGTTCGTGTGTCTTCATTAACGTCAGTAGTTCCATTTTCCGACTGTCGACATTCCGTTGCCATCCATCTGTTATCTTGAGTCTACCTCGAACATAATCCGAATTATTAATCATATTTTTGACCAACTTGTGTCAACATTCAGTGAGTTTATCATATCGACCATTTCACTTACTGAGCTCCAACTCACGAGGTCACCTCTCTACTACCTCGCCTATCCTCATATTTGAACCGTCATGGAGAAGCACTGTCCCGGCGTACTACACATGTCCACTGCCATACAAACATGACGGATTATATGTGATGGAACATTATAGAGTGCGAATATTCTTTTATAAAAATAATAAGTCGTTGTTTTGGGGTTGACAACACATCTGGTCGTTCACTGGTGGAGTCACCGCATGATTGAAATGACTTACAAAAATATGCAGACTGTTCTCAAGAGATGAAACAGTAAATGCTAAGAAGTAATCAATAAATTTTGTGAGCTAAAAAGGGCTATGTATAGGTTTGTCATGATCGCTTTACTGCGACGGTAAAGCCTGGGACGACACTGAGCTACCAGACAGTCGATTCCGTTTAGGGAGTACCTCGGACTTGTCAAACCCGGAGTTTTTATGTTGTCACACCACCTCCAATCTTCTTGTCCGCGATTCGATCCTGCCGATGGAGTCTGAAGCTGTCGATCGACGCAGACGGATTCGCAATATCCGAGTTCAACAGTGATTCCTCCATACAAACGATATAAATATGAACACAAGTCGGTGATTGGAGTACGAGGGACAGATCCCACATTTTCGAAAACAGTGTTGATGACCAATAATGTCAGAATGAACATCTTGGTAGGGGGATGTATGTAACAGCTGCCAGTCGGCATGAGTGCTTCCTTTGGATGGAATAGAAGATCATCGAGGTGTAACGATGCTTGATTCTGAACGAGGACGAGTTCCAAGAAAATTCTCAAACGGCAATAATTCCAAACGGTTATAACGGTGAACGGAGACCACGATGGACACAAACATTCCACACGAAAACAACAAGATAATAATAACACAATTGTAGCGCAGTCAATTAAGTGACCCGCGCAAATCACTTTCCGTTGTGTATTTAGGCATGCAATGCGTGAGTGACCCGTCTCGTTGACGTCCAACGTACACTACCGTAGCTACTATACTGTGTGCACAATATACTACATTTGCGTTCGGTTTTGTCGTTAGTTGGCCATGTCTCTCTCATTGTCGGTGATCTTCCACTGGCGAGCACATTTGAGAGAAGTCTACACTTTAATGAATATCGCGCCTATCCAAACATGTATTTCAACGGCTTTATCACGAATCCAAGTGTACCAGCCTCTATCCGAGTTAGTAAGGTGACCGCATCGTCTGTTGTGTCAGTACGTATCGTCAGCAGGCGGCCAGTATTCACTCGATCAAAGGGTGGGCAAGTGTTTTGTTAGCACTAACTCGGGTGCTTAAAACGCGTGTTTTCTGAACTAATCGTTTCAATCGCTTCGAATAATCGTGTTGGTCTTAGCTAAAATAACCGATTTTCATGAGGTTCTAAAACGTTTGCAGTCTAAACGGGATCTCAACTGCGGCTGGTATCACACCGTCTGTCTTCTGAACTAGCCCGTCAACCAATAGCTCGCCAACACAGTGATCCAGTTCTCTAAACCAGATTCGCTCACGACATTCGGAAACCAATGACAAAAGCATAGAAGATCATGTGTTCCCCAATCACGTCACACGAAGTGCTGATTTCTGGCCTTATTGGAACAATTTTTGCACATATTCTTCGTTATTTTCTCATTTGTAATTGGACGATGGAGAATTAATTCACTTGGAGGATGCAAGCCAATGGGTCTCCCCTATAACACTTGAAGCCATGAAGTTAACTCTGCGTTTCCGTGACAGTTTCAAATAATACCACCCTACTCTCACCAGCTCCGGTAATCAGTACTATCCGGCTTTTTGTATAATGTTACGTGTATTGATCTAACGCATCATTGTATTTACAGTCTTCAATCATCTACCCGCGTATTCTGATCGGTCTTGAACCTTCGGCGAAATACACGAGAGGATAGCTTACTTTCAGTTGTGATGATTGCAGACTGGGCGTGTTAATGCTAAGAACTACTAGGTAAGAACAACAACGGCACTGGGAATCGATTTTTTCCAGATACTTACATGTTCAATTCAAGTACATACATACATACATTCAAGTACACGGTGGGGTTAGATGATTGGCATATTTAAGACTAATCCAAGTACGGTACGGATTATTATCGATTGTTTGCCATACGGCTAGTGTAGAACAAGGATAACAGAAAATCATTCAGCAAGAAAACAGAGTTTGTCAAAAATTCCCGTTGTTATCTCTGTATTGAGGTGCCCCCGCCCCCGACTTACGACAAAATTCCGCGTCCGGGGATTCACCCCGTCTTCTCGTGATCTTGTCTGTACCACGCGATCGACCGAGATATGCTTTCTAATTCGCAGGACAGTATGCTAATATCTTGTACGAGTTTGCCAGGAGGCGTCTACGTCTGTCAGATCAATGATCCGCTATGCGTTGGACGGCATCCCGAATGACTAATACCACTTGACCAGCACTTTTGTTGGGATCCACGCGCAGTGGAACTTCGTAAACTGGAAAGTTTGGTTGAACCCAGTACACTGATTTGCCCGGGATACTTACTGCGTCACCTCGATTCCCAATTAAGTTACATCGGACAATACGGCACTTGCCGAGTGTTTGAGCATCTTTCTTGATCTTTTTATAATCTGATACCATAGCATTGATGATTTACGCTAATGCCACCCTGGTTGATCACAGTTTTTAGTCATTCTCAGATGGGTTACATGAACCTACCTTGTAAACCCTTGTAAATTCGAGATCATGGTTTAATCCAATCAATTTTAAACCAGTCCTGTTTCTCTGTAATCCAACTATCGTCTAGTATTAAAATCCTTTGCGAATCGTTCTTTTGTATTCCACGTCAGCTAGTTATTCCGTCTGGCAATTGCTGATCTCTGTGTGTTCCTAGTTTCATGCTCCTGCTTGATCCGTCCTTCTACCTTTGGTTCTAGTTCCTTTTGATCAACTTGACTGCACAATTCACAAGTACCTGGCAGTTTGATCCCTCGGTCACTTTCTGTGCCCAGGTCACCTAGCCTTTGGTAGAATATTTTGTCAAATGAACTAAGCGTCCGTCACTACAAAATGGTTTAAGATTCGAATCCCAGATTCACCAATCATTTTGCTGCCAGAATGCTTGTCACAAAAACAACTTTCGGAGTTTACAGGACTAGGCGTTGATCGTTTCTATTATTTAGGTGATACTCATCACTCCTTGACAAGTCTCTGGATTCCCCTCCACTTGGATTTGCGTTTCTGTTCTCTTTTCCGGTGGTACAGACAGTGGAGACAGTGGACTCGTTCAAATGAATTCATTGAATGCCTGATAAACATTGGCCGGTAGGTGCTTCTGGTAAAAGTTTTACTGAGAGTACAAATCCACTCCATGGAGGCGTTCCCTGGTTCAGTGGAGACATGATCCGCCAGTCCTTTTGACCACTTCTCCTGGGCACATCGCATCCTTTACCGTGGCCTACCACCTTTGCCACAGATAGGAGTTACACGAGGCGTAAGTGAACTCATACGAGATGCACTTACGTTCGTAAATTGAAATAGCATAAAATATACCCAATTCAAAAAATAACATTTCCGAAAAAAGTCTCCTGTGAATGATTTTTGCCCTCTGAATTGTTCATGATTTGAGTTCTCACTTGATTTGTACTTCATGGTTTCTTGAACGAAAGGAAAACCTTCTTCTTTAATGCTACCTAATTTCATGCTACTATCGTAGTGCAAGATGATATCAATGAATTGCACTCCATTTGTGTTCTTTTTATTTCCACCGAGCACGTATTTGTCTTGGACCACGGGGAGGAGGACGGAACCGTCTGTTTTGAACTCGGCACAACACGAGCACACAAAACGCGACATGTGATAACAATTGGGACAAATGCTACCGAATTTCAAATATCTATAGTTCATCATTGTGTAAACTTATTGTCGCCACGGTGAACGAATTTCGAATTGTATCCTGTAAAGTTTTTGCAACAACCTATCTTCCGTTTATGATTTCTCGGCACGAGGTAGTGTAAATTTCAACACACCTAAACGTCTCGAATATTTGTTCTCTCTCCC
>LUCM01006285.1:57565-141776 GCA_008360955.1 Fasciolopsis buskii
TACGTCTAGCGATCTATTCGAATGAAACTCGACAGACATGCGTGTTCTGAATGGAGCATTATGTGTCACACGGTTGAAAATGAATGGCCGGCGGTGGGCAAACGGATAAGGTCGTGGCGTTTTGGGCGTCAAGGTCGCGGGTTCGGAACCGCCCACCGCCGGTCAACTTCCCCGCTTGGCAGCCGTCTGCTGGCCGCGGCGTCCTTTCTGAAAACTGATGCATATTGTTGTTTCATTAGTAAAAAAAGTAAAAGATAAAAGATAAAATTCTTAACCGTTGTGTGTGTGTGTGTGTGTGTGTGCATATCCTCACGTTGTACCTAAATGTGTCATTGACAGTGTTTAAAGAAAAGTGTACCCTAAACACACACGAAATAAAGCATCCTTCGGAAAGCCAAATTGCAAAGCCTACTGGAGTGAATTTTTTTGCGGTTTTTTGTTTTTTTTTCAGTCAATTTTGATGAAAAAGTTTTCCTTTAATCTGTATTTCAAAGAGGTACCACCTTACAATGCAGAAAGCTGTCGCAGCCGTGCGATTGCTAAGCTTGGTTCTGCGAGCCGTGATTTTCTCGTTGCCACCGAACACAATGATGGTATCAGATTGGGTGGTAATCTAACGTCGGCAAGCTGGACACCGCACCCACTGATCACACAGCTTGGGGAAAAAAATTGTCACGTTTCCGTCAACTTCGAGTTTTCGACTCACTTAATCAATGTTGGCCCAAATAAATCTGTCTTTGGGTTTGTCTAAACTAATCATAACTGACAGTTTTTCCAAGTTGTCTGGTCTGATGTTGTAGCCAAAATCCATTCTTAAAAAATGCATTTTTGTGGTAGGTTTTCAGATGGAAGTGGCCAATAGTGTAACTCAGAATTCGTATTCAGTCAAAACTTCGGCTTCTTTTTTCTCCGTCTCTCTCTCTCTCTCTCCCTCTCATCCCGGTCTTCCGACCCTCGTTTCTCTTTGGCGAACGGTGGGGTTGGCCTGTTTTACAAGGCAAAAAAATTAGCCCAAAGAAGTTCGGAAATACTTGAAATACTACCTACTAGCTGAGCAATCGTTAGCGAATTCTTTCGGTCATTCGGTTTTGTTCGTCGCAGGGGTTCGTCGATCGACGTCCTGAAGTTTCACCAAATCATCCTGGCAGTTTAGTTACATTTATTCGTCCATTCGTTCGTCACTCACCTGTTCTCCGCATTGCACGTGCACACACACACACAGCCAAAAGACTCATGAATAGCGAGAGAAAGGTGAAAGAAGAAAACCCCGCGTATTTCCTTTTCTTTTGTGTGTAAATGTTGGCGCCAGTGGGTAGCTTCATCCTTGTCACGAACAGATGCTACATAAGTGATCGTTTCTCCATGTAACTCGTTCATTCTATTCCTAAGCGTTCTCGGTCCTCTCCAGTTCACCAACAGACTGGCATGCATTACCAAAAAATGCGTTGTGTCCGACCTCATTCACTCGTTTGTTCTTCCGCGGAGGCTAATTGTACCATTAACACATGTATTTGATTCGATTCGATTCGGTTCGATTATTCGTTCGTTCGTTCGTTCGTTCGTTCGCTCGTTCGTTCACTCACTCATTCAATCGTTCATTCGACACTACGATGAAGCCACTGGTAGATTATCTCATCGGGTCACGTAAATCACCGATGTCGGCAATGAGGCCACATTCACCTGCCATTCGCTTTGAAAAACACCACACCCATGTGATCGCGGATTGGGGAACATACGATTTTTCATCTGTTCACCACCGATAGTTTCTTGGGCATGAAAGTGTACCTACAATGGCATAGTTTAATGTCGGCATTTTGTGTACTGGTCCTTTGGGCTCGATTTAGTTGTGCACAGATTAGAGATGTGGAAGATCCCATTCCTCTGAACCACTGCGGTAGAGCAAGAAAAACAAATCGGGTACCAGTCTCTCATTTAGCTAGACGTTACAACAACACAGAAAAATCAAAATATACTCGGAGGGTAATAATCGTCTAGGTGATGATTTCTCGGGAAAATGGTCACTCCGCGTCTTTTTGGAATTCCAGATGAACATATCAGGTCAGTCTTACTAGAATCAATGACCGAATAACCATAGTTGAAGATAGTGGACGATACTGTCGTCTACGTCCGTGATGCCGTTACAATGGCAATTCATTCCTTTTTGGATCACATTTCTTTCGATTATTGTTGCATGTTAGTTTTCGTGCACTTTTCTTTTCAATTCTGAATAGTCATTGCGGCGAGACAACGTGGGAAATCAGACAACAATAGTACAACATTTTTGGTTATTCACGGATGAAGCCGAAATTTAAGTATGGGAGATGTTTGTAATAGGATCACTCGAGCATTATTCATTACCGATTTTTGTGGCTTGCCGTCAGCCTCTCCAATAATTACAATTTCTTTTTTGCTTTAGATTTTCCAAAGGAAAACCATCATCACGTGATCCGGTTGGTAATGAGGACCTCGACGACCATGACAACAACAACCACAACGACGAAGCGTTGTTAATTTATTCACAAAGCGAGCTGTCTGGAGAACTTCTGCGAAATCGGAATGTTTGCCGGGTTCTTCCATAGACCACCCGGTGACGATTTGGAGATGACCACGCTTGACCGTACAAATAACCTTACCAAAATATATGAACAATTTATAAATAATCGATACTTTGTGTTAGAAAGTTTGTCAGCCGTTCGATTCCGTAGAGTTACGAGTTTGGTTTTGTTCGCCTACTGTATGATCAATTTGGTTCGGCCAACTGAAAAACGCAACTTTGACTACGGTTTTTGTGGACATTCGATTCTTTCATTTCGTCTAGCATGTCCCGGTGTCCGCGTTGCTTTAGATTTAACGTGACAATCAAAATTCCTCTTTCAATAAACGTGTCGTTTATATAGGTATGGTTTCCTGAATTTCGAGGAAACGTTGGAACCCTCGGGTTGTTGCCTGTCGCTTTATACTTCGTATCCGGGACCAATTAGCATCCGTCGTGGGTTGCTAAAACCCATTTCGCTCTAACCACTGCGATCCATTCGTGCTAAAGCTGCAGCTGTAACGGGTCCGAACGCTCTCAGCTTGAGATATTCTCGTACATTATGATGCTTGCCTCCCGTACGAACACATCCCCACAGCATCGAATGTCAGATAAGCTATAGTTTGTACAGCAACACATAGTTATGCCTCTGTATCAGAACAAATATTGCAGACACTAATTAGGATTGGGAACGATAGCGGTAGAGTGACTTGGCTGGGTGAGTAAGGAGTAGAAGAAACGGACTAGTGTGATTCACATCTAAGCCCGAATCAAAAGAAAAGCGTGAAATTCGTTTGAACGTTCACCCGAGGGTAGATGTGCCGTGGACGAAGAAGGCTTTGGAGCTCGGAGAAAATCAGTTTATTTAAAGAGAATGAACTGGTTTCGTATGAACTGATAATTGCAGCTTCCCCGATTTTACAAAATGCAACAGTTGGGAAGCTTTGACTTATCCAAAATCGATGTGCAGATCGAAAGAAACACTTCTGACACTAACATCCGGTTGGCATAGTGCTCAACCAAGTCGGACCTCGCTCGTATGCGCATTCGGACAACAGTCCATCCATCTTCTATCTTTTACTTCCCCTACTAATGAAGAAAGAACACACCATTTTTCAGGAAGGGGGCCGCGGCCAGCAGAGAGCTGCCAATGAGGAAGTTGACCGGTCGCATGAGGATTCGAACCCGCGACCTTGACGTCCAAATGCCACGACCTTATCCGCTCGACCGCCACTAGCCTGCATGGGAATTCTCAGAAAAACAAGGAAATTAGTACACACAAAAGGCTGTTGTAGTGTGTCATTTTCGTCCCTTTGATAGAAACCTCGATTCATTTCAGATTCTATAACCAGTAAGCTCGCACTAAAGTGTTCTGGTTTTTCATTACTGCCTCGTAGTATGGAATCGCGGTGAAAGAAAAGCCACAAGCATACAAGTTGAAAGAGCCACAGAGAATCGGAAACATTTACGATGCACCAACGAAACTGACTGCAGCTTTTAGCCATCTCGTCTATAGTCTTTAACCATTGCGTCGGGGGATCTGGTGGACTCGGAAATCTAACTCGACCTACTAAGGACATTTCACTGGTTACGGTTTTCATTCCTATTCCTCACGTCAAGGATTGACCACTATAGCCCATCTTCCAACCATTGCCCGCCTCGGAGAATGACAAATGAAGAGGGAGTCGATCTGTCAGCATGCCCATCGTATGCGTCAACCGCATTAACTCAGTCAAACTTAGTGCTCATTCGATCTTGAGAACATTGTGACCACTTGGTCCACGCCTAACCGCCGAACTGTAAACGAATTTTATTCCGCCGCATTTTGTCCATGTTGCAAAGACACCGCCAAAAGTCTTGCCAAAGCTTCTGCCAGCAATGGCCGTGTTTCTGAGCCGAATAACAAGAATGATCTTACAGGTATCGTGTGAATTGGATCGTTGATCAATGGTCGAATGTTGAGCCGAGGCAGCGGATGTTTCAACCAGGTACATTACACTAGAGCGTTCCGTGTGCGCGAAGACCACCTTGTGTTGTACAACTGTCCAGTTAACCACAGTCTTGCTGTTGGATAGGGAATGAATTTTGATTCTTTTGGTGAAGAAACTCTGACATTTTATTGCGCTTTTATTTCTTAAAACAACAAATTAATGTAGTAATATTTATCCAGTATCTCTCCGAATAGCTCCGAATGCTTTCCCCGGCACGTCTCATCGTTAGGTCGTAATCATTTGTTGAGAGCATGTCTCGTAAAAATTCCCATTTTTCGGCCAAAGTTCTTCTTTTGCCGGTTCGTTGATGTTTGCTATCCAGACAGCAAATCGAATTTCCGTGCACACTATTGGGGCCCAACCTGTGAATGTGCATCTGTTCGTCACCCCATCTCCTCCATTTTTCCCCATCGGACTTAGACCTAGATGGATCATTTGCGTGCACATATTTTTCCAATTGTTATTTGATCCATTCCATTTCTCGTCACTCTATATCTAATCACATTATTTTTGTCAAAATTCACATCAAGCTATTGGTTTACTTATGAATGACTAAAATTCTCGAAATAACGGCCCATTTCACAGTGTTTGGAGGCCACACTAGTCGTTCGAATACACAAATGTGCAAGTTCCATCGGGCTGCAGGATAGAACGCGACCAATAGTCCGTAATTGACTAGGTGTGGCGTGCTTCTTCGAATTAGGGATGCACAATCGCAGTCATCCAAACCGAATCGTCGAATGTCCCCATTGTCATTGCTCAGCTCCGTCTTTCTTTAGGCTAAAAGTGCCTAGATGTGTCTCTGTCTCCGAGTAGGCCATCCATCTCAGCACTCATGGCCCTAATCAGAAGGCTGGAAAGAAGCCCACTCGTTCCTCTCCAGTTAATCTTCATACTATTGCAGTTGCTTTCCGACCCGGGTGGCCTTTGAGGCTCTAAACCAAACAAGTGCTCCCAAAGTGTTTTCACTTCGTCCCTCACGGTCTCCCCAGAAGACTCTTCTACCATTCCACTACTGAGCAAGTCATCATATAATGCTCACCACGGACCTTCACAGGTCATCTCGTGATTTTCTTTCATGCAGATGAATTGTGAAAAAAAGGCAAACCGTAGATTTTTCATTCCGGTAGTAGACTATGTCCACTGTTTAGCAGTATCGAGCGAGTTTTAGTCGCAGTTACCATGACGAGATCAAAAAAGTTGTCGTAAGTTTCTGGTCGTTGTGATTGGTGTTCACCATCCCAGACGCCCTAACACCAGCCAAACGAGTAGATACAGCTAGCAATGCCTTTCTGCGTTAGAAGAGTTTGTCGTTCATTTTTACTTGAGGTCGATATGACGAACCTGACAGTGGACTGCAAAGGATTGACGTTTAGCCCGAGAAATTTAACCCTTTAAGCTAAGTGCTACGCGCGACGTTAGGGTTACCTTGGAGAGTCATTCTTCTCTGACTATTGATGGTTTCGGACAAATTGCAGTGAAACTTTGGGACATTTTGCTGACCTCCAAGATTCATTTGAAATCATTTTATCGTTTGGTATTCATAAGCTGCGAACTTGTGAGTTCTGTTTGACTGATACCATTCCCAATCACAACAATATACAGCAATGACATGCTAACCAAACCTTTTCTCTTCTCTCATGAGATCCTGTGAGCTGTACTATCAACCGAGCTCAAATCACCTGCAAACTCAGCGAGTCGTTAACGTGTCATTCTGTGTCCACATCAGCCCGCATGCACCCCTATTGAGCGCGTGTGTATCTACGCCTGAATGTGCCACTGGGCGAAATCATCCAAGCCACACAACCAGTCACGTGTTGAAGAACTATCATCAAAATTGTGCAGTGCGCAAGTGCGCATTCCAACCGCGCCGCACTCATTTTCGACCTCTTTCTGGTTGGACGAAGCAAATCGATTCATTACACCTCAGACCAGACCCGCGAACTGACAGTCCCGAGGCCAGAAAGAGGACCGGACGCACCTAGACCTACTAGCCAGATATCTAATGTGGACGAAAAATCCTGTCGAATAGTAGTGAACTGATGACGATAACGAGTTTTTCGATTCCGTCTCCCCATAGATTTCTCATATTGGGTGCTATGTTGGCCAATTTTACGGACGTTTCTGAACAAGTGTTCCTACATACGCCACGATAGTCTTATGATTATTAGCCTAGGGGATATAGAAATGGTGCTTCCCGAGAAAGAGAACATACCGAAACTGCGGCTGGACGAAATTACTCAATCTCACACCTCTACTTAAACCGGTGCACACGATAACTTTGCTTGCGTGTTGCACACAGATCCGACAATCAAATCACTGGTCCGGTGAGCGGTTCTGTCACCCTGCGCAAACCCAGGGAAACTTGTAAAACCTGACTGATTGAAGATTTGGTCGGATCGAAAACACAATGACCTTAATTTTTACTTGGTCAGGCCAATGTGTTTGGGTGAATTGTGTTCGTCACCATCTTGACGAAAGAGAGATGGACGTTGAAGGCTAAGTTCACCTGACATCGATTACGTGAATCAGGTAAGTAAGTACGAGCACATCCGTGTGCGGAGTTAACACAAAATCTAATCCGTGGCAGGAATGTAAAGAACTCAGTCCCTTCTGTCAAATTTGCGAAACAAGAAAGGAGACATATGTCACGAACTACAAGTATTTCGTTTACTCTTTTTGATAGTGAACGAAAACTTGTCTTGGTGAAGAGCCCATGGCCAAACCCAGAACCAAACGAGATGAGTTCTTGCCTCTGATCTGAGCGATGTACCGAAGACCGGGTTCTCAGTAAAATAGAAAAAAAAACAAAGCAGAAATTTGTTCCTATCTTCGATAACAACAAACGCACCGTCCACATGACTGATAGCCTTTGCTGGATTGGCAAGAGATGCCAATGACTCAGCAAACTTCCGTCAACGGTAGTCCAGAGTATTTGTTGAATGTGACCCTTCTGATTTCACTTTTTCCATAGCAAAACCTGCTCTCGTGCACAGAATTGGTGGCGTGTTGGTGACTGGTTGTAAAACGACCAAAACTGCCCATCAATGAGGGCAAAATTGCCCTATTGGTGAACAAATTCGCTGGAAAGTTATTTGGCGAATAGTCGACCATACGCGCGTGCATCGAATCGAAAGGGGCATGAATACAAATCCGACTTTCTCGTCCATTCTAGTTGAATGGAAAAGCCTTTATTGCGTGTACATGTACGTATGCATGTATGTGTGTGTCCGTGTGCGAGTATGCTAATGACGTGCATTTCACAGGTGGAACAGGTCATCTATGTGACATTCATACATTGGAAAAGAGAATGATATTCATTCATTCATGCATGCATGCATGCACAAACTGACGTGTTCTTATGCTTGGACAAACAGGGCGAGCGTGCAAAATATCTCCTCCCGTTTTGGCCACCAGAAAAATGCAGAAAGGTGAGTCGGAAAATGCGTTCGTTTGAGCACCTCTGTAGTTCTTAAGGTGATTGTGAATCCGTGTGTGTCAGATGTGTGTCAGATGTGTGTCAGATGTGTGTCAGATGTGTGTCAGATGTGTGTCAGATGTGTATGTGTGTGTGTGTGTGAGTAGAGGGGAGAATGGGGAAGCATATGTATGGCAAATTAGGTGTGGCGTCATATGGGCTTGCATTCATTATTTACAGGGGATCTGTGAAGCTGTCAGAATGGTCAAAATGAACAGTAACTAGAAAAATATTGGCGGACAGATCACTTTGAGTTAGTAGTATTCTTTTTTTGTTCCATGATTTCACTCCGCTCATAACACGGACTGGGGCTTTTCACGAGAAGAATACGTCGTCCGGTGGTTATCCTTCCTGGAACTGGTCCCCTTCGAGTTACGGACTCACAAATACGGATGGGAGAGAGAGAGAGAGACGCCCTTCAGCTGCTATTCAGCCTTTCATTGTGCATCCTAAAGAATAGCTTTTCGTGGTACATTTTGGCACAACTTGTTGTACGTCTCAAAAACTCCGATCTCCCATTATCCGGAAATTGTCGCTCTGCCCGGAATCCAAAGCCCAATATTCTGACCCAGAAAGCGGGAAAAGAATGAGCAGACAGTGAGAAAGAGTTACGGTCACCGAAACCTACATGTATATCGTTCAACCTCACGTAGTTTCTGTCTCTACTGACCGATGGGTACAACTGCTTAAGGGCAAAACTTGAAAACTTGAAACCACACATCTCCCAAATGAAAGCAGCAGACAGATGAACAAAGTGTGAGGAAAAACCAGGAACAATGTTTTTTCCTTAAAGAAAAATAATCACAATCTACTCTTTTTGGGCGTGCATATGAGCGCCCGTGTGTGCGCGCGTGCATGCGTGCCTGTGTTTGTGTATGTGTTCGTCCTATTCGTTCGTTCGTGAGTGGGTGCGAGCGGCCATGTGTATACATTGGTCAGCAGAGTTCCATTCTGAGGGTGAAATGCGTTAGTCACGTGGTCTCACTGGAACTAACACAAGTGGCAGTGAAAATCGTGCAAACATCGAAATTCGGACGCGAAAGTCAACGGGCATTGGTGATGGTGATGAAGATCTCGGTCGCAAAGTTCACGGATGTAACCGGGACAAGAAATGATGTGGTTTGGTCAGAAATCAATATGAATAGGCCGTTTGAAACGAGGTCTATCTTTCCAGTTTGACGAATGTGTTCCAAAGGACTTGGCAACCAAACGAACGAATGAAAGAGAGCCGGTGAACGGTCGTAGAGACAGACCAACAACGCTAGGGCACAGGAAACAAACCGGACTGATTTTTCACCTTCTATTCACGGTGGAATTCAAGATGATGCGATTAGTATTTGTGTGTCCATCCTATGCTGTTATGTTAGGTTATGATGCCGAGAAGACGTGGCACAAATTCGCTTCTGACAATGCCCGGGGAAGGAGACAGAAGAAAGATTTTGTTTCCCGTTCCACACCAACACAGAGCATTAAATCGTGTCAAATATGTCAAGTATGAGGTAGTGAACGACAGGGCGGCCCAACAAGGGAAAGATGTTATTGTCCGGTTGGTTGGAGCAGTAATTGACTGTTGAGTTGATCCGGTGTACACACAACACGTCCGACAAAAAAGCGCGAGAATTCATTCGCAGTTCCGTGAACAGATGCATGTTGACCAATGAATGAAGACAATGGTTGCACTTTACACTGATCCGTGACGAGTTTGCACAAGCAATAGGATGATCGGATGTTCGGCGGAAATGTGCAGGTGGATGTTTGGGGGTGCGGTGGTGACAAAGTGCTCCTCGGTTTTTTTAGAGCTACGTGTAATTTTCAATGCCGATTGGACAGTGGAGTGGGGTGGAGGTGGGGTGGGGATAGAGTGGGTAACAGGGGCGATTTGACGTACACTTTGCTTGCAGTTAGTCTCCTTTGACTCCGTTTACAAGCCCCGGTTTCTGAAAATCAGAGTAATAATCATAACTATGACTGTAAGTGAACCTCAGTCCGTTTATATTGTTACGTATACGTCAAAGAAAAGTCAGCTGTTTAATTCTTGCCGCTGATAATTTTGTCGGTACGGAACGTTGATCCTGGTTACTAATCGAAATAACAATAATCTAATGATGATCCCAGTTCATTGTGTTAGAAAATATATGTCCGCTATCGTAAAACTTATGACCTATGCAAATATTTAATAACGAACTGTTTCGTCCGAAATGAGGTTTACTCACACACTCGAACTGAGCAGTGACCGCCAGGGTGGACTTTAATGCACACGAACAAAAGTCTCAAAATTGTTGGTTGTGCCAACTACTGATAACAAAAACAATTACAATCGGCATGACAAGTAAACATGAATCTTGCGAAATCTCGGGTTCCAAATCGGTGAAATGGGATAACTCTGATCCCGGATAGAATACATACCGCTTCGCTGTTTTCAGACAATTTGGTAATACTTTTCAGCGGGACCGCTTGCTTGATCACGTGCATTGCATTCAGTTCACGTAGTCTTTCCAGCCGGGCCACGATATTTTCACGTTTGGGAACTTTGCGCAGAATAGGCATAGGGCTAGAACACGAAATTAGGTAATGGAGTGAGATAGGGGAAAGAAATTTATATAACAAAGGAGTCCACTGCGGATGACAGGGACAGTGATAGCGATAAGGACGTAGCGCTCGACGGCTATTATTCACTAGGGTTTATGAAGATTTGTATGGTTCACTAACATTACGCAGTCATTCCCCTACAAATCGGTTTCATGACGAGCTGTCCGTGATAATCAAAACGTTGACAAATTGCCAACTATTTCGGCCACACTGCCTTATTGAACAACGAGTTGCACAATAGTTCACACGATTTTTGTTTACGAAAATCTCCGATAAATGAGTTTAGTTGCAAAGATCAATAACTTCGAGTTACACTCCTGAATCCGTTTCCAGTCCCCCCTCCCCGCTCTAGCAATCCCATAGCGTATCGTAGTTTTGTCACATGACTGCATTGCAGTGTGGAGAACGCACGCGTGACCGACAAGCCGCATTCCTGTGAAAACGGATGAGTCATATGGGTTGCGTAGACGTTCAGGCGCGTCAACAGTAGGCGTATGAATAAAGGTGCTCAAAATGTAGTTCTACTTAGTCGTGGCAAATTGCCGCGTACAAATCTAACGAAATTTGTTGTGCGTTCCGTGGCCATCGAGAGATTAGCATTTTTGTGGTTGAAACAAGTTTTCGGCGGTTCGAATCCCTGTACCTCTCGTGGTTGCAATCAACTGAGAACAACCCTTTGTGTGGAAATGCTGAAGATTCTCGTTTAATTAATAAAGGAAGTGGAAATATATTTTGATATTTAATATTTTGCAATAGTAGAACACGGCTTTGTCTGTTCAGAGCATAGTCTTTGTCGACTTTTAGATTGGCTCGGGTAGAGTTTCTATCTGCTGACAACCCCGCGTTCTGATGTGGTGGACTTTTCCATTGAGCCTAACACGTGAGGCTTCCATTCTTCCACGCGCTCCGAATTCAATTCGGGCCGGATAAACTTACGGAAATTCTCAAATCAAGCATCGTTCGTGAAATTTTCTCAGAGCATATGACAACTAAAGTACCAAGTGCTTAATTTGCACACACACTCACACACACACACACGTGGTCATAAACGAAGAATCGCCTGGAACAGAACCAGCATTTAAGCATCCAGTAAGTGGATACGATTAAAAGTCAACAAACTTGGTCACAACTGAGCATTATTTTCACTATCTAGCTTTGACGCACGAATATCCTAGGAAAGTCAGGTTTCGCATCATCCGGGGTTGGCCTCACGAATTCGCGGAGAACCCGCACTTACGAGCCGGAAGTGTGGGAACGTGGAAGTTCATAGAACTTCTCAATAAATTAGCTAATCGTTCCCTATTACCAGCGGATCAAAGATTCAAACCACCGAAGTATCTGGCGCTTCATCTCCTGAAGGGGAGCTGAAAGTTCTAGATGCTGACCGTTTAGTATGCAGAAAACCAGAGCGATGATAGGAAGCGCAAACTGTTAACAGGACTCATGATTAATCAATTCACAGAAATCGACAAAGTAAGACAGTACGAATTTCCATCGTTCGGCCTGCTCTGTCACTGGTTACAAAAACATGGTATGTAAAATGTATTTGGTCCCGTTTACGGAATAGTGAGACAAGCGGAATGTGGTTTGATGATGATGAATCCAACTGACTTTGAACGGCATATGGGCGGTAGATGAGATATTGACGCGAGAACACGTTATTCTCGCCGTTGTCAGTTTTATGATGCTCATTGTTTTCGTTGTTAGTAGCATGCTTTGTATATGGACGGCTGAACAAAAGTTTCCCAGGAGCACACGACCGGTTTCGCGGCTATTGCCGTCGGTCAAATGTACGTACTCGGTACTCTGCCGTCTAACCATACCATAACTTGCGCACTTCTTTATTAGGTTTGCCTAGAATCTCATTTGTGACACTGAGAGAGAGGAAGAATGAGTTATGTGTCCATTTAAGAATCACTTGATGATTCGACTTTTGTTTGGGAAAGAGTACCGGGTCCGCTAACTTGGCGAGAGGAAATTGTGTTCATTCATCCGTATGGGAAAGGTGCTACTGACAAGGCACCTCATACTTTCGGAACTTGTTCCTCCCTTCCGAAAGTTCACTTAGCCTGATCGACGAAAATGCCTTGACGAATCACCTTGTAATTCTTAAATGATCCCAACATACATTCACGATCCTTGTAACTCAAGCGAGATATTGATGATTACTCAATGCTTCAGATTCATTCCTTGATGGAGATTAAATAGCTATGTGATCGCTGAACTTGACTTTTTACGGCAAACATTTCACTACCAACCGACCCGAAATAATCAGTGCGCAGGCAATGACGTCTATGATTAGTGGTGTTTAAATTAATCCCACCCTAGGTCTGACCTTCACCGCCATAGTAAACCGATCCTAAATAATTACCATAGCTAAGCCACCGAACTCACACCTCAACACAGTTCGCTCAAAAAAAGCTCTTGTACTAAGTGTATCGATTGTTCAGTGGTTGAATTCTGAGGTCCCGTTAGAGAACCGATTTATTTCAGGCAATGTAAAATATGTGTTTATTAGTAAAGCTCCAATCCCAACACCACGAGCCTTGGTCAAACCAGTTTTAATTTGTCTAGAAGGCAGATGTTCCGGTTGGTCAGAACCCGGCGGTGGCAGTCGTGGTAGGGATGCAAAACCTTCATATTTATTCATGAATTTGGTTTCCGCACGCACAAATATCCATACTCGACCATTGTGTCAAAATATACGGATTACAACCCTAATGGTTTCAACGTACTATTTGCCCTTGATGTCCACCAATTTCATCGTCAGTTCATTGATCTAAAAAGTATTAATTAACAGGGAGAGAGAGAGAGAGAGATGGGACAAAGTCATACAATGTTGAAAAGAATAACAAGAAAGCGTAACAAAAAGTGTAAAACAATACATTTAAGTCATCACATTCTTGGTCAGCTGGTGTGTCAGTTTTCGAACAACCAATCATGTGCAATCAGGGCTCCCGTCCTGTTTAGTCGAGTTGGTCAATCCGCTTGAGGTGAACACACCAGAAACCCGAGAAGCAAACACGCGCATGGTGCATGATGCATCAGACTTTGGACCAATCGGGATGACAAAGCAACTACCCAATAATAGCCATTGTTCCGAAGAGTTTTGAAAACATTCGGAATTAAATTGCCAAATGATCCACTCTGTAACCCAAAGTCAGTCAATTAGATTAATACAGTGCAACTCTGAAAGATGAACTCGTAACGAGTATTGGAAAAAGGAAAGGCAAAATAGGGCAAATACCACGCGACTCAAATGATCTGAAATATGGGGTGTGTAGGATAAAAAGTCCATTTTCATCACGAACTCTGATTTTATTCCGGGCACAATGGAATTTTTGTTGTATCTGTTCCCGTCTATTCCCAAGTGATGATGAATTTGGCGTCACCAGTGCACGAGGAATCAACACATCAGTTGGGGCAGTATTTGTGTATTTGAATCTGTGATGGTGAATTGCGTGCTAACTGCCCGGTTCTGATGGCGGAAACGAAATTGCAGCCACGGCAATTCCAATTTATACAGTTCAAAACTGAATCACAGCTGGTAATCTTTGGGGAACTAATGCCCCATCTATCAGATGACCTAAATTATCTGTAATATTTTTTTCTTCTTCTGACACATAGACACAACTGCCGTGGAAATGGAAAGCAAACCAATTCAAACCAGACATTTGGTAGTAGATATTTCGATGTGACTATTGGTCTCAGTCGGGTACAGCCGCCATCTGTGACAAGACAACTGATAGGTACGATTGAATTCGGTGGCAAGAAAACGGTCTGGTTCGAACAAAGTTTGGAAATCCAATTTAATCAGGATTAGATTTAGCGACCCAACAACCACAATTCCGAGCTTCCGACTGTGATATCTCAAATCGTTCTTGCTTCATCCGCATCACGTGATGCGCGTGTGCGGTTGAAACACGAACATTTTCAACCAAAAGTGCATATTTCCATGACTGCAAAACGCTTATCTTTTGTCTCACGTTACCTCAGACAGCCGTATGTGTATGGGAGTGTGCAGTTTTGTGTGTACGTGTGTGTTGCGAGGCGGCGGACACAAGATACAAAGAATACGTCTGAAAGTTTGAAAATTCATTTCGCATATCGCCATGATTCCTACGAATAACAGTTTTGATGAAATAGGTGGCGGAAGTCTGATCACAAAAGGCGTGGAATATTAGCCTGATACGAATAGGAATGATTAGTTTGGCAGAATATCATGGTTAATAGGTGTCACGTAATCGTTGATACGTTTGCTTTTACGGTTGATCAAAAAAAAAATCTAGGACTTCAATTTATTTGTGTTATTTGATCATGGACTTGGAGGAGAAAAGAACACCGAATTTTCGTTCGACAGGTTTCTTCTTTGTTTGTTGACCTCGTTCGGTAGCCTCAGCGCGTGACCAAAGTTGGAAGAGACAGAACTGGCGAGAATAAAACCCTCATTTTTCATCTCATCCCTTTTCATTCGTGGAACAACCGTGTATCGCATTTTTCAGTAGGGAGATGCGGGCGACAAAGGGCTACCACCGTGTGCGAGGATTCGAACTCGTGATCTCCACGTCAGCAACACAGCTTCCAAGTTATCGGAATAGACATGACGATTGGTATCCGATGTTCCCGTCCTTGTCAAAATGTGTGCAACTGAGGCAGCTAAACGACACTTGGAAGGCACTAAGCGATACCCATAAGCTTTGCAAATGTGAAGCACGGAGGCTACTAGACGGTGAAAGTACATGCGGTTTCTTAGATCAAATCAAAATTAAAAAAACGGTCTAAACTAGGTGACTTCTAGCCGGGCGAACGCAATTTCAGCAGTATGATTACATGCTTCAAAAACGTGCGCCGTCGCGCACACTAATTTACGGTCGCCGTCCGGATCATTATCACGCCTATTGGGTTAATAGTCCATGTGACTCAGTCCGAATAAGGCTGTGAAAACTATAATCACGTGACCAGGATTAATCAGCTGGCCTTCAGCCGATCGTTTAGTCACTCCATTTTAACGTTTGTTGCCTGACCTAAGATTCTTTACTCCGCTCACCCCGGGAGTGCAAACAAACTGCAAACATTAATTCCATGTGTTCGGCCTACGAGCACAACAATGAGCCACTCGAACCTATTCGAATGCCAGTTTGATTAACAACGTTTTATAGGCTAAGGAAACCGGTTTTTTTTAGTTCAATGGATGGTGCTGGGACTCACAGACACTGTCTAAGAGCTACTGGGTAAAATCGACCCTTTCACCAGTCTTGGCCCGTAATCTATCCAGCAATCCAGTCTAAATCAGTAGTTTTTCATCCACGCAAGGAACGTGGATGTCGATCATCAGGGCGTATTCATTAACGCAACCGAAATCCCCATCTTGTATGAGCTATGGGGTAGTGTATTCGAATGGTGGAACACTGAAAATCGATATTGTTGACCAATGAAGCCGTATTTTTTGGTATTCAAGCGAGGAACCGGATCAGAGGCGGTAATATCAATCCCTAAAGAAGTATATGACTGCCTCGAAGACAGGACGCGACCAAATGACATAGATTAGAGGAGTGAGTGCAATGGTGAATCGACGAGCCCGCAGTGATTGATTATCCGAAGGTGATTTGGACCATATCTTACAACAAAGATTCCATTAATGAACAACTTTTGATTTAATACTAGTGAGGAGGGTGTTTTTGTCACGTATTTTATATACGGTACAAACCAATGTGTAGACACTTTCAAAGTGTCCAATGCTACCACAAGACTGAATTAGCTTAAACTTGAACCTCGTCCTTGCAGTGGAACAATTGGGTCAGGCGGAGAGATTTGGTTATCTGGGTGGTTGTATCTCACCTGCTGATCGCAGCTCATGGGAGATGTTTTTGCAGATACAAGAGTCTCCGTTGGCATTCGACAACCTGGAGCACCTGTGGCATCGGCGTGACAACCGGTTATCGATCAAAGGTCGAGCATACACAACTGCAGTGAGATCGGTGTTGTTCGACGGCTTCGAAACACGGGCGTTGAGAGCAGAAGATATGAGAATACCTTTGGTGTTTAAATACCGTTGTCTTTGAGACTTTTGTGCATAAATCAGATGTTTGGCATTAGGTACTGAGTCCTAAGGTCCGGTCTTTAAAGCAGACACTGGATGTGAATAAACTAAGGTGGTTGGGACATGTTTTGCGCATGCCCACAGAACAATCGCTTAATTCATTTTGCGCTGCTCTCCGAGGCAGGTAACGGTTGGAGGATGGTTCCGGATGGCAAATGGATGACATAGGGAAGAAGAGTGGAAGCTTTAACCAACGGAGTGGTCCTTGCAGAGTGCAGCTAGACTACCGGATGTGGGTTCACACGATTCCCCATTTCACGCCAAGCGAAATAGGTGATATGGTTCAGTGCCAGGGTGAGCGGCTTTCTTGCATTCAAAATCTTTCCTCTTCTATAGTGTTCTTCAGCTTAATATTTATTATTATTTCTCATTCTATTTTTGTTTTCTCACTAGCGAATTTTGGCAACCGAAAACAGAGCACGTTGGTCGACGGTTGGTGGTTGTACAAACTTAAATTGAAACTGAACGAGCAAGCAGTCATGTAGTAGGAAGCTGAACGCTTTCTGGCGTGGTATTGGCGCTGTAAGATGGACGTTTGCTTTGCTGACATTCGACAGAAGTTGGGCTGGGCGTGGGGCGCTGAATGATGTTTCTAGCCCGGCTGTCAGATGGTGATTGGTCAGTCACATGTGACGGTACGTCATGGGATATTGCGTGAGAATTTGTATGATAGCATGTGGGAGGTGCGTAGGGGTGTCCATATGTACGTTCCCGCGAGTTTACGTGCAAGTACTCGTGCTTGTATTTGCGGTTGAAACCACGTGCATGCACGCTGAGTTCCATCGGTCAAACTAAGACTGTAATAGCCGACAAAACGGTAAACCGGAGATTTGCCGTGTGGGCCGGGATCGAGTGACTACCTCTCGTGGTTCGTTTTCGATCAGCGGTTCGGCTTGTTCGCAAACGATAGATTGAAACTCCCGACCCTAATCGGATCTATCGTCCCTCGGCTAAATCACTCCGTCTGCGTCGACTAGTCCCGGGCAAGCATGGCAACACGCTTCGGAGGAAGATTGTCAGTCACTGAGGTTTTCCCTCGTTGTTCATCGTCTGCACACTTCGACTTTGGATCCCAACTAGCATTTATTGTAGCATTCTTTCTTCCCAGTCGACTTTTAGCTAGTGGTCCACGGCCGAGAGTCAGTCTACTGACTACGTAAGTTATTAGGCGACCAAATCCCACTCGTATTACTCACTTGAATAACAAGTGTGAATTCGTCCATGAAGGCACAACTTCGCGTACTGGTGACTAGTCGGTGTTGCATCACAAGCTGTTTGAAATACCCGAGCATCTGATTATTTAGTTCACGTAAACGGGGTATTTATGTACCGTATATTGCAATAAAAAACGTGTGCAAAAACTGTCGTGCGTGCATCCTCCGTTGTCATCATCACAATATAGGCCAACATCATTATCTGGCCGTTAGAACAATGCGGACTGAAACTCACCCTAATGACGCCCAAGGTTTGGTCTGCTCGTCTCAGCCATCAATCCCTCCCCCCTCTTAATCCATTACTTGCCCAATAACTTTTGATCCCATTTCCTATTAACCCTTGTAATCATCGATGCTTTTGCACTCCATGTTCATTCTAACGGTTTCAGTAATTCCTGGCCAGCATTTCGCTAACCCTTTTTGTTCCACTCATCTCATTTTAACCCCCTCTTGTCACGTGTTCCTTTTCCACTGCACTCCATGTGTATAATTCCCGACGCTAGTTACTGCGTGATGTATCTATATCGTTCAGATTGTTCCCTCTCTCAGCCTCTAATCAATCCGTCCGAAATGGTTCGATAACCGGAGGGGGTCAAGTTTGCAACATCGCACTCTTTCATCCTAACGGTCAACTTCCCCTCTTTGGTAGCTAGCCGTCGGCGGCGACTTCATTTCCGAAAATGGTGCACACCATTCCTTCATTAATAAATGAAGTGAAGAGGTAAAAGATCAAATGAATGCTGGCATAATTTTATCATTTGCTCAGCATCATACTTACGGAATACAATAGGGTCAGTCAGCATCAGTTGTGTCCGGTAGCTCACGTAGGATTAAGAAGTGATTCATTTTGCCCGCTCGTACGATTTTATCAATCCCGAGTACAGCTTACAACGAACACCGTGATTCGGCTCTCATCCGATACTCCGGAGCCATCCAAAGTACAGGTGCCAAGAAGGCGAGGCCACTTAACGATGCGAAAAAATGGCCGTTTTCTGTGATTTATCATTCGGGAACAATGTCTTATTTACAATGAGATCACGTGCCCCTGATCTGCAGAATATCGATGATAGGTCAAGTAGCGGTCATGACGCCCGGCAAACCGTTATCAGCCAGACCTGATGATCCTGAGTTCGAGCTCTGTTCGTTTACCAGGATGAATTCAAAATTACTTGCGAGTACTCTGTGGGACTGATTGCAAGGCTGACCGAATGATCTGAGTTTTCGGCGTCAAGGGTGTGGTCCGAAAGAGATTCGGCCGAACAAAGCAAGAACGGAACAGCTGTACACTGTGTCCATCGTTATCGATCACCAGGTTGGCATTGATACCGAACTCATGGTCACTCCGAAATGGTCCGAATAATTACGAAAGTAGAAAACGATACATCACAAGTGTGGAGATTAAGGTGCTCCCGTTTTTGTTTTCAGTAGTATGTTTCGTATATCGGTGGTTGAAAAAATTTTCCCACACGACCGATTTCGCGGTTATTGCCGCTCTTCATGTATGCGTGCCCGGTACCCTCTCGAAAGTTAGCCTTGCCTGACCGATGAAAATGCGACGACGAATGACCATGTGATTCTTAAATGGACTTATCATCCATTCACGCTCCTAACAATTCAAATTAGATTCTAGAATTCGGATTTTATTTCCTCTAGTTACTTTGAGATTCTTAAGCTGCGGTACACGACGGAAGTTACCACTATGGAATCCACTTAACTACCGGATACACCAGTAGCGAATATCTTTTGTCTACCCTACCCGTGTTTGTTTAGATTGCGGACCAATCGACCGGATTGTTTCTGTTTAAACAAATCAAAACCAACTAGTCTGTCTTCCGATCGACTTAATCGTGTACCACGTGGCAATTCTGCCCAAATCAGACCGGTGCCGTGGAGTTCGCGGTGGACGGGGGATCAACGATCTGTATTCGTCAAATCAGACTTGACCACTGTGATTCTGATCGCTGTCGATACCCCCCCCCTAGACCCGTAGTCCCCCTAGTCCCCACAACATTCCACCCCGAAGGCGAATGATGATGCCGATATCCCCTTGATTAATGAATCTCCTACCGATCGGAACAAGTGGCCAGCTGGCCAGCGGATGTCACAGGTGTTGGCGATAACAATGAGACATGCGTCATGCTGAGTTGTGTAAACAAAAGGAAACAATTATTTCACAGTTGTGCGGCCAATCGCTTGATGCTACCAAAGGTATTTTGATATGTTGAATTCTATATCCGTTAACCTGGGGTTGGTTCTTAACCTATTATATAAGTGTAAAATGTGAATACATTTTTCTCGTGTTTTCGTTCGGCCACAGTGATCCAGCTGAGTTTACGGGTCAGTGTATCTTGGTAAGCTTGAGGCTATCCGGCTTTTGTACCAGGGCAATTGGTTCACGTCGGCACTGCGCGACGCAGTGGAATCAAATGACGAGAAACGTTTTCACGGAACTATTCATTAGGCTGTATTATCAACGCACACTTCAGCATAAAAAACAGGGAAGCAAAGTGTGCGGCTGTTTCATCCCTGTCCCGAGTGAGCAACAGTGCAAACCTGCCGAGAGCACACTGGGACTCGAACCCGTGACGGACTGTATTGAGTTAAATTCCTTGGCCATTCAGATAATCCCAGTAGGCTATCAAAAGTTTGCAGGGCTCCAACACCGGATATAATCCCTGACTAATGGTTCAGACTAATCGAGTTTCACGATAGACAGCTTCTCAGCGGGCTGTGTAAATACGACGAAGAAGGCTTCGATCCCGAGTCAAACAGCTTAACACACAGATAGGTTTGTGTTTGTGTTTGTGTGTGTATGTGTGTGTGCGTGTGTGTACATGTCGGGCACAAGATGCTGCACGGACTCATTATCATGAAACATCAAGAATCAAATCATCACTCAGGCAAGCCGGCTTCTGGAACCGCGACCAAAATCATTGGGGTAAAAATCGATATTCCAGCAGGCATCACAATGGACAATTACTATTAGACCCACATAAAGCACCTATTCGATACTCGCATGATTACTAATGCACTGATACTAGATAATGAGCCGTGTCGCATAAACTATTAGTTCTCTTCCAGCATCGTACCAAACGTGGAATTGGCGAAACTACCCAACTCAGTGGCCTTTGAGTAAAATCCCTTTAGTCTGTCCCCGTTCATTCGACGTGACCCACTAGGTACCATTCTTCCTCCAGAGACTTACCTCTTCATCTTGCCTTCGTAGTCGTTCTTCCCATTCTATTCGTTGTTCTTCCAGTTCTTTGGCTTGTTTATGCCACGATTTTAGTAGTTCCTGAAGTTGTTCTGAAAATGCCGGGAATAAGATGAAATGTTGACTCGAAGCCCGTATTTGATGTTTGGAACAAGAAAGAAAACATTGGATCTGAATACACAGCGGAAGGGCGAACAAATCCTGACGGACATGCAGATTTGCAAACGACGGGCTTACCTCAGTGTATGATACGGCTAAAAAGCCATCAATTATGTCACGATTAGTGATTTTGCTCCGAGCATCAATTAAAAATTAAATGATGGTAATGCGCATTACATCTACCAAGAACACTGTGTTATTAACATTATATCATTCACAATTAAAACCAATACATGGCGCATCGATTTTTCGATACATTCCTCACATCATTTGGTCCTGAAAGTGTCCGATTGTTGCTCCTTATGCTGAAATCAGCGGGTAACGATTCTGTGGAATGAGCCGCGTTCACATTCGCCGGTCTTAGGTCTTGTCATACGGTTCTCCTCGTGCAAGGTACCTCATAGCGAGCAAGCACGTTTGACGTGCTAGCATTCTAATCCAACGGTCTTCAGGCATCTACTGTGTTTACATGCTCCACTCGTGACTCGCCTCAAGACCGGTCGATCCAAAGGATTGGCATACCCTAACCAGTGCAAGTCACTTGGGTAAGCATGCGGTACCCCAGTGACCGGTAGGCAGAGTGCCTAGGGGACTACCAAAGGAACATCATTTTTGGCCTTGGGCGTGGAAATCGGTCTCAAAACGCAAGAAAACATGACCTGCAGCAGTCTTATTTCGGTGACATTTTCAAGGACGGTGCGTTATACACAGACGTCTCAGGGAATGCTCTAGCTTTCGTCACTACTGCACATTTGTCCAACCGAAAAAGTTTGTTCAGTACTTTTTAGGGGGAGTCTTGGTCTCTTGTGATTTGTCTAACTTCCCCGAAAAGCCGGTTTTTTCGACAGACGTGTGTGTTTCGGCAACGAAGTACCAAGCGAATGTGTGTGCGTGTGTGTGTGTGTGTGTGTGTGTGTGTGTGCAAGACTTAGCCGGGTCTTGTGTCGCTGGTTGTTCGCACCGCGAAGGCTATGGCATGCCTGGCTTCACAAAGGCATTCTCTTGTGTACCGAAAAAAATGAAGCGAATAACCGGCCCAAAAGGAGGATGGCATTATTCGTGCCTTGTTTCCGCCATGTCCATTAAAGACTATAATCTCTTAGTTCCTGGCACGCGGATAGTTTTGGTTGCTGTAGTCTGTTTAGCGCGCGGCATTCGTACGGAAACGCACACACGGACGTGCACACACACACACACACACACGGAGGCACGACAACAACAACAGCAACAACAATGCCATCTGCACACTGCTGTTTTGAAAAATTACCTCGTATTCAATTTCCTGAGGTATACGTGTTACACTGATCATGATATTTCGCTGAAAGTTACTTAGTTCAGTCTCTGTATTGGGATGTCTAATGGTACACGGAATTGATAATCATGTGCTATTACCACTCAGCGAACCATTAGAAAAAGCCTCGGAAATGCTATACAGCTGTTTCGTCTTCAGTAGTGCGTACCCACTGTGTCCGAGCTGGGATGTGCAGCCTGGATGTGCGATTGTCAGTCGAGGATCATAGCCCTTAAGCTGACCATGATGCATGTTAAATCAGTTATCTAAAGCATGGCAACATGCACTCGTCTGTTTGATAATCTGCTACTTATCGCAGTCGCTAACCCTAGGTACTCCTCCTGTCGGTTATCTTGGCTCAAGTTTAACGCTACCCTGTTCAATGAAGCCAGAACGATCGAAATGGTCTCTGATCGATCAACACGGCCGCTTGATCTGTTTGTCAGACGATTTACATTAGGTCTGTTGAGGTTAAAGGTCACTTGCCAATCGTCCCCATCTGACGAGCTTACTGTCTCTCCTTTGATGTGCAATGCCAGCAAAGCCCCAGCACATTTCCGTGCTTGTCACGAAAACCGAACACTTTCCTTGTTCCGGAATTGGAACGAATAGCTGGTTCCCCACCCTACATCCTGGCTTGCCGTCTATCAGGTCCTTTGCTCGCGCACTAACGGACCTGGATGCAGGCGGGCTTGTCGGACAGTACTGCTTGCCAGGAATGATCCACTCCCAATGTCACATGACTCATGGGGTCAAAATAAAGCTGGTTTGTACTTTTGGCCCTAGTTAGTAGCCTTACCTTGGAGTCTGAAGCGCCAAATTCTGGGTCGGTTACACTGATAAATTTTTAGGTGACACGGAGAGCCTCAATTTACTTCGGATTGTCTGCTTTCTGGGGCATTTCAACGAGGTCACCCACGCTCGTTACACCGGTCTTTTGATCTATAATCGGATTTCGGTTGAATCGAGCACCGTTCACTATTCTTACACCGTACATTTCCAATGCTCGGCGAATTGTCCCAAATGGTTCACTGGACGATCCGGATCGACCTGTATGACCTCCGATCGTTTGCTATGCATTAGGATACACGAACGACCCTAGTTCCAGAAATGGATGTTGATCTCGAATACCGAAAGCCGTACGATCTAGGTTCGAACGAGTGCAATATATTCGCAATATCATAGATCAGCTACAAAATACACGAAGATGCCATTTTCGAATGATTTGGGCCAATTCGAACGTGTGCGCAAATTCCAGGCCTCGGACCGCGAGCATTTGTTCATCTTTTCTCAACGGAATGTACTCTTTGTATTTTGGAAAACATTCATTTGTGGCGCAATCCTACAAACGGTTACAGGGTTAAAGCAGGTCAGCAGGATCGAAAGTGTCGAAAACTTTGGAATCAGACCGGTGGGGAACCAGTCATCTGTTCAAACTGATGCAATCCAGGACAGTACTAGGGCATGCTTGATCTGTGAATCGAAAATTCTATCCTATAATCATGACATCTTAGTAGTCATATCAAATTTGAAATCATCATCATGAACACCCCGATTCTCGCTCTCAGCGTCATTTGAGAGTCATCAGTCTGTTATCTTATCGTACGTTTTAAAAGCTCGTCGCAAAATGTGCTACGGTAACCTGAATTACGGTGACAATTAGCTATTGTGTTCACTTTGGGCATTTGAATTTCGATTCTCAGAGCATCACAATCAATAAAGTCACATGACGTGGTCGAAACGCCTAAGCCCAAGTGAACGATTGTGTACATTTGGCGGTTTAAGTTAGCCGGTCGAAAGTGCCAGCTCGGTGCAACAATACAGTGATTTTCTCAGTACAATCAGTCCAGGAGCGTTATATCAACAATAATTCAAATTTTTGACTTTTGAAAGTATGAACTACTCTCGCTCTAGTGTGGCTCTTTACATCCGTGCGGTTCTAAGCGTTTGCACATCGATGGAGTGAATGTGTGTGCAAAGTCGAGATTCAAATATCTACCATAAAGAGGTACACATGAATCATGACCGGTGACATGTGAATTTCCGTTATCAGTGGACACCATTTGCAAAAGACAATACGTGGAAGCCAATCTGACCAACACTCACTTTCGTCCAAACTCTCAATGTTGAACGGCGGTAGAACTGATCTGAGATGATCTTCACGTTTCTGCATTTCTTTCAGAGTTTCTGCGCGCAATTCTTCTTTCGCTTTACGCATAATAATTTCCTATTTTGGGGATAATTGACAACAAATAAAGAAAGTGGAATTGTGAACGAGCAGTTGCGTAGAAGCTGTTTTTTCTACTTCTCATTTTACCAGTACAGAAACAAGTGTTTAAAAAGTGTATGCTATTCACTTCCTCAGTCAGTGATTATCCAACTCGATTCTTCTAACTGCATTGCCCGAATGTTTATTGAATCGATCAACAGCTGTTTGATCACCGGACCGGATCGGGGGGTGTTAACGGTCTGGGGTCAAATCACTTGTCACCATGATTCTATCGATCCTTGGTCTGGTCGAATGGAAGACGAAATCGTCAAGACGCGGACACAAATACGTGTACGCGGTGTCTGAAAGGGAGTCACGCAAGCAGGACAAGCCTCAGGCCTATCCGCGAAACCCATGACAGTAAAATCGCGTCAAATGAAAATTTCTTGGTTCCGCTTTTCAATACTTTTTTTTGGTAAACACTACGCTCGTACATAAGACAGTCAACTTAGCATAATTTTAACCGACGGTTCTGTTCTTTCTGTGTCTGAATGTGCAGCTCAAACTGGCGAAGTTGGATCATCGCTATGACGACCGTCGGGCTACACAGGAAGGGATTACCGGACTCTCAACCCAATTTTGTGTTAAATTGTTAGTTGGATGCCCGTAAGCCAAAGCCCAACTCATTCGGCCCACGTCAATGCTCAAGACAGTTCAGTTTCGGCTCTGACCAGTAATGACCCAACTGGACTGACTTAGAGACATTATAGTGTTTAAAAGACAGGCGAGTACGTATCCACCGATAGTCGATGACCGGCCGTGTGACGCATAAACACCCGACAAACTGGTACACGCAGGAACACGTGAACAGAAATGCAAACACGCACACACTCGTTAGACTTATTGTCTGACCCAAAGCGGGATAGCGATCGACTAAGCCAGGCCAATAGCCAGCTTACCTAGTTTGGGACTGGGTTGCTTGTCTGCGTGAATCGCTCCAACAGTTGCATCTGCCTTTTGAGACTATCACACCCCTGTGGGTGTCCTACTCGTAGTTATGTTGCTTAAAACTGTTAGCCACGGTACAGCATTACTAGCTACTCTAGCTAAATCGTTTAGAGGCCTGAGACACCAGTCGAATGATCATATCCCTAGTTGACCTAGGCATCCTTTTGCGGTGATCACGTGGTCGTTGATGGAGCTGAAACACTGGGCTAACGAATAACGGGCTGAACAGGTTGAACAATTCGCACGTGATCTGACCCTTTAGGTATTGATTTGTCCGAAAATGCGTATGTACTCCAGTCTAGACCGCCGTGCCAAACCAATCAGAAGAGAGGACCGGAGTCCACTGGATGACGCAAATCAAGTAAACCACGTGACTGCTCGCCGCGCCACCGGTTTCTGGCCAATCAGCTTTCAAAACCCGGTCGGTTGGTTATCCACCGAACGGATATTCATGATCCTCTCTACGGTACCATGAAACCGGGAGGCAAATGATGGACTATTTGTGAGAGCCAAACTGCGCACTTCGTAGAGTGCACAACGATTGCAATAACAACCACGCTACTAACAAACGGTCGTTATGGGCTTGCCAATCAATTGTGCTTGCACCCAACCGGGTCAGACTGACGGGACTGTGCAGGAAAGATCTGTTCGCTGATAGGCGAAAGGACGTGATGGCATAGCCCCATAGGTACATGTCCAGGACGTGTGGCTAGTCCACACAAGTCACATACCACCTCAGCCACAAATTTCCCATATCCTCCTCTTGCATGATTGCATTTCCCGTTCATGCGACTCATTTACGACATTTGACTGAACTGCATACGGAAACGCGCGTTGACATAACGGGAAAGAGGTTGTGCCAGAAGGTAGATTCATCAACAGACATCGTTTGTAGCAATAAGACTATTTGGAGTGCACGTTCGTTCGATAAACAACCTGCGGTTGCATGACCGTAAATGGTATAAAGGTAGTTGCTTTTGGCTGATTAGGAATACTCCCTCATTACTATAAAGTGATTCAGCAGCATTCAAACACTGCCAAACACTATCAGAAGATTGTACAAACGGTGAAAAAATAAACGGTCACATCTATGGGACACTTGAAACTTGGTTCGAGAAAAACTGAATCAAATAGCTAGATGTTGTCAATTCGCACGCACACACACACACACACCAGCACAGCACAGCACAGCAAACAGAGTAGTCTATGCAAAAGTTTAATCTCACCGCGGTCCATTTACGTCCCTTTTTTGGTTCACAAGAAAATCAGTTCGGGTTGCTTGCTTGCCCGAAATTGGTTACCGGTAAATTATTAAAAGGTGAACGTGCCAGACAGGGGATGGGCTCGGCCAAACGTTTTTGTTTATTGACTGTCCGATCCGTTCGGTTCAAAATGAACACACTGATTAGTGCCAGCCCAGACAAATTGACAAGTCTACCGCAAGATCTAAAATTGGCCTTCGGACCACGGAAATTTTTGCTCGGTCTTCGTACAGACGGTGTTCACAAAGGCAACGAGCGTGACTCCTTCGAAAACCGCAGAATGAGCTGACCTCGGTAGACCTGCGTGGACGACTTTGTCTCGTGGTGGACATTTGCTTATCGAGAGTGAATCCGGCTGAACGATTAGGATGGTTTGCACAAACCCCTCGGCGCGAACGCATGCACCGGCTAGAGAAACATCTCCCAGTCAATGAATATCAGACCTGAGTAACTGTACTGGGACTGGAAATCAGTGGCTTCGAGGAGAGAAAAGGTTGGTCGACCAAACGTGCCCACCGATTTTGGAAAGTATCGAACGTAGGGAGTCGTTATGACGTCTGACGGGATAGCAACAACCGAGGTGAAGTGTCACGCTGCTGTGACACAAGGATATGAAATAACAAGAAGGATGGATGGGCATCATGCAACCGCGTTCAAAGAGATCTCATGCCCAAGTCTGTGGTGATCGTATAATTGGTCTCCTTCACACGGCCAAATTACGTCACCGGTGAGTTTTCATGGACCAAACCGAATGAGCAAACTCCACTATGTCCGGAAATGTTGTTCGTTCTGAACAAGATGAGGAACAATGCTGACATGTTGAGGTAGTTTACGATTTAGAATAGAATATTCGAGTTTTCTTGAAGTATGCCTCATCTTCTTGTTACCCATGGTCGAACCACTAGATTCTCGAGAAAATAAAAAAATCTGGGTCTCATTCCAAACTGTCGTCAATAGGGAAGAGATCGTTTCAAACAAAAGTAACGCAACCAGTGAGTGGATGAAATCCAACGTGTCACGTGTGCATATCGTTCGATTTCATTGCACTGTTACGTACAATGAAAATCGGCCAGTTTTACTCAGCAGAACGCCTAAGTGGCTCAACAAGGACAGTCGAATGCAAAAGCAATAGTTTAGGTGAGATGTCAGAGATGAAACACAACTGGATTTCAACGCTAACTTTGCAGGTACACGAAGTCCTGACTGGACCCATTTATGGTGGGAAGATCGTGCGTAATCACACTGGAGAATTTCCTGACTCCTGTTTGGAGGCCGCTGCAGCATTTGCATGTCACCGTTTACGGTTCCGGCAAGACGGAGAAACCGCATATTGAACACTACATGTTCGATACTAGGCTTACCTTCATTTCGCAAGATTTCGGATAAGAACTTATGGACTGAGTGAGTGACTTGAGCGACTAGTTGTGGAGTGAATTCGAATCGTCCGGGTTGCCGCTGGCTAGAATACATGAGCACTGGCAGCACTAAGCCGTTTACCTCTCCTTTTTGAGACCAGTTGGCCTAAACCTATAAAACTTTCTAATTCACCATGATTAAATGACACCATTGTGAATCGCTGAAGATTGACTTGTTTCCCAACCTGAGTCTCGTTGTTTTCCGAAAGACGAGTGACATGAGCGATTGACAAATCATCACGGCTACCCTCAACAGTGTTGCGCACGTGCTTGGAATGTTTTGCTCCGCTCATCTGCATGATAAAATACGCCGTTGACCACTTGAACTACGGAAGGATGAAGTTCAGTGTGCGTGCGTGTGTGCATGTGTGCGTGTTTATGTGTATGTTTTATATGTATTTGTGTATGTTTATGTATTTGTATTTGTATGTGTATGTGTATGTGTATGTGTATGTGTATGTGTATGTGTATGTGTATGTGTATGTGTGTGTATGTGTATGTGTATTTGTATGTGTATGTGTATGTGTATGTGTATGTGTATGTGTATGTGTATGTGTATGTGTACGTATGTGTGTGTATGTGCATGTGTACGTATGTGTGTGTGTATGTGCATGTGTATTTTCTAATATATCTGTTTGTCTGTTTTGCGTATGCGTGTGTGTGCATGTGTATGCATGTGTGTGCGTGTGTGTTTATGTGCATGTGTATGTTTGTATGGATTTCAGAGCGGTTAATTTCGATTTGTGTGAATAGTTCACATGGGATGATGAGTAGTTGGCATTGATCGAATGTGGGACCACGTATAGAACGCGATGAATGTAGCCAGAATTGAATTGTTTTGTATTGTATCCCATTGGTTTTGATTGTTCCGGATCAGGTCGGGTCGGGCCGATTCGAGTCGGATCGAGTTGGGTCGGATCGGGTGGGATCATGGTGCATAAGATCAGTTTGTGTTCAGATGAGAATTGGATGTGAACGGAATAGATTAGAATTGTGTGCAGTGGGATGGGATGGGATGGGATGGGATGGGATGGGGTGGAGTAGAGTGGAATTCGCTTTGTTTATGTGTCCGGATGATATGATTCAAATGAAATACGAAGCATNCAAGTTTGTTTTATCATTTGAAACTGGGTAAGACTAAAATATTTCTTTATTTTGTTTTGGGAGGGGGAGGAGGAGGAGTAAATGTCTGCGACCGACTGGCTTGTTTGATTTTGCTCGATTGGATCAACTACTAACGGCTAATCGATAGGTTTAATTTCGTCTGACCAAATGCGTGCTAAAATTTCATTAGCTATTGATCTGTCACTCTGATCGCTGCTTGCTGACCAGCATTTGTCTTTGATTCTAGACCAACGATGTTTGAGCTTCTCGGACTTTGTGATGCTTTCCCATTCCTCGGTTTGGCAACGACACCTACGCAATTAAAATCGAGGAAGGAAGTTATTTTACTATTCTGACCAAGTGAAGCGTCGAAAGCAATTCGCTCGTGTAACGAACGTGTTTGTCAACCAAACAATTCATGACATGGCGTGTTGTAACTATTCGTTTTGCTCGACTCATCGCAGCTACAAGCACACATTGGAAGGGGTGCTAGTTCAATTCCTGACTTCCGCAGTATGTTGGTGTGTGTGTGTGTGTGTGTGTGTGCACGCAGTAGTCTTTGACTATCTTTTATTGGTCTCTGACTGAGGGTTGGTAACTGAGACTCAGAGAACAGGTCCCTCGAATTTTTCCAACCAAAAGCCCCCAACCCCTCGAGGTTTATGCGAAGTTTTCTGTGGCGCTTGATTCTGAAATGATGGCAGACTACATTCATAAATTAAACCCAAACACGGTGCGTGTGAGGCGCAACAGGTGTAACAAGGTTGATTCACTCAGGTGAATCGGTACCCTAGGTTGTGCCATGGGAAAATTTCTCAACCACATAAAAACGGGATACACAAAAACGATTGTATTAGGTGCAAACATAACGAATTATCGTACAAAAAATCACGTTCACATAGCTGATTACTTTTTCGGTCATTTAGCAGAAGTAGATTTGTCTAAGGCAAAAATACATTCGAGCATCGTGAACACGTCTGAACAGTGTTCGTTTCATCTCGAGCCGATGCTACTGTTCTGAGCCCAACTGTTACAAATTCAACTACCCATATGATAGAAACTAGGCTGACAAATCATCCGCTGCCGTTGATCTGACTGTGCGGTTTACATGTGACTTAACCTAAGCGGTCAGATTACCCAAACGGATCTGATATTTCCCGCTTGTGGTATCCTGCACACATATGACGTCGGTTATCGAGAAACACGAACTTCTTCTGAAAGATGATCCATGGCTTCAAGGCCAAATCAAACACCAAAGAAAACCACTAATGTTTCGTTCAGGAAATTTCCCACACGTCTGTGGCTGGTGCGCTACTGACTAACGTGTTTTTTGAGCCAAGGAAACTAACGGTTAGTCAGAGGCTGTTTAAAAATGTACGGAATCTACTGAGCAATGAACCATGGTTACCAAACGAGGACCGGAAACAAACCGACCAAGGTACGAGTCCCTTCCGTTTCGGATTCCAAAAATAGAGTTACCTTAGTGACCGGGTGGTTGGTGTTTGGATGGCATTATCGAAACTAGAGCTAACATGAACAACGGTAGACATCCACAAACACCAGGACGTGAAGAGCTAATTTTTTGTTCCTGTCGAAACCCTCAACAAATCCGAGGGCTTTTAGGCTTGGATCGTTGGCCGAAAGTGAACGGCTCAGTAAACCAGATACACACTCGTTTTATTGTGTAGCAGTTTGACGGAGTAAAAAGTGGTTCAGTTTCGCTACTAATGTCTATTGTAGCCGGTTACAACTATTCCGCGAATACACAAACACTGTTTTCGCGTTTCATTCATCAACGGCCGGTTTGATTACTACCGATAGTGACCGTTTCATTTGATGTTTACAACTGAGTCTGTTTGCTTTTGTTTAATTTTCGTTCGCGTCGGACTTCAAGTGCCAAAAAAAACACCAGCAATAACTAGTGCACAGTTTTCTTCTTTTCTTCGGCGACTACGGAGTTGAGGGAATCTAATTTGTCAAAACTATTTCCGTACTGGATCACGAACTCCCCGGGGGACAATGAGTCAACAGATCGGAGGTGGTTCGGCTGACCTATGGACTGTCAGATTTTGGAACAACGAAACTCGAGACATCACCAGTTCTTGTCTGTTTTAGTGCTGGAAACGTACACGGAATTCGTCTGAATTGGGGAATTTGTCCAAAACAAAACAAAAATGGTGTTCACAATTTCGTTCCCGACGTAAACGACTGACACGGCCGTAATGGCCGCGGCGTTTTGGACAGGGAGATATTCGTCTACTTTTACCTGGTTATGAATTCCCATCTTCAAAAGCAAGAAGGCATGGGAAGGGTTGGACAAAACTGTACTGGGTCCACGGACCGGACGAGCGGCTATATCCGCGTAACGGGTCGGATGCACCCGCGGGAAATTGTGTTCATCCACCTGTATTCGAAACACAGTGCTGACAACAAACAATTCATACTTTCGGATCTTGTGCCTTCTATGTGGAGGCCAATTTTGCCTCGCGGATGACAAACGTTCGACGAATCACCGCCTAATTCTTAAATGGAATCATTATCGATCCACACCCCTTGTAATTCAAATGAAAAACAAACAGTCATTTGCTATCGGAAATGGACATGGGAGGTCGGAACTCACGGCTGCTTTGGATTCACGTTCTTTTCGAACCTGTTAAAATCAAAAGAGAATGACAGGGAGAGAGGGATAGAAAACGTCACACTTAGGGCAATCTCGTATTTGTTGTTCGGTTGACAGGAATTTGTGTGAGCCGAGAATGCGATAAAAAACAAGGGGGGACAGCACGAATATAGGGAATGGACGGAAAACGAAACATACACGAAACATGCACACAGAAATACACTAATATAATTACGACCCAGCAGTTATTACCCTGGCGATTGGACGTGGAAGTAGCAAGTTCGTGTCCCATTTCTGGAATCACCACTCTCGGTCCCTTCCCAGATCGACAGCATTTTCATAGCCGTGGACTCTACCAGAAATGTTTTGTAGATTATTTCAGGGTAAAAAGCAGCTCTTATTTTTAAACTTGCTGTTGAGTCGCTTGCACCTGGACAGCAATGAAATTGTCTAGGAAATGATCTCCATAACTACCTTAGGTTGAATAGCGTCCAATCAATATTCCGAATTTCGCTCTTCTGTCAGCCACTCCCAGTTCTAGAACACATTATCCGACCCCACTAGCTCAAATGAGAACAACAAAAATCAAACGAGACAGAATCTCGTTTCACTAAATGAAATGACTACGCGTTTAGTGGTCAATTTAATTGCATATTTGCGCCTGTGTGGCTGTCATAATTCCATCGGCTCTCCCGATTGCGCGTTGACTGGCCCATCTTGTTCAGCGCATTTCAGCCGATTTACTTCATGTAATTTTCTTGTCAAATCCGGACCGTCCATCCTGATTGGTTGGCCCAGCTCACAACATGGCCTTCACAGTTTGCATATTCGCCTTCTGATCACGTCACTATGGCGACTGACCCTTGGTAGCCAATAGGATAACGCGGTCTCAGTTTGATCCTGCGTTCTGCACTCGCAGGATGTCTGGCAGGATTGGGTTGCATCCACACCTGTCTATTGACCGCAACGTGTCTGGAATGATCCAATGTCACGCAACCACCGATAACAAAAGAGACATCTTTGTTGGACTCAGCCCCGATGCCAAGTACAACACCATCTCTTGACAGCTCACCTCACCTCACCTCGGTGATTGACTTCAATCAGGGATAACCGGGCCGTATACAGTGACATGGAGAGGGTCTCTGTTTTTGAAGATCCAAGGGGGAACGTTTTGATTCAACAGTCTGATCCATAAAGTGGTGAGATCTTAACTGAGCACTGGAACGTGATCGAAGCAACCGTGGAGAGAATTCTGTTGGCCCGTATTTAAAAAACTGGTTGATTTCTGTACACGGTTTTACTCCTCCGGTCTATAAATTACTGGTTCAAAGTCGACATCATTAATTTGTTCCACACAGTCAGAGGAGCTAGCGGAACCTGAAGGGAGCAGTATTTAGTCGGGAGCTGCTCAACTTAGACGAGCAATAACTGTCAAATGCAGTACGACAGCTATTCCCACCCAACACCAAAAGCCCCAGGACATTTCAAAATCGTCAATTTGCCATATAGTTTCTAGTCGTTAGGTTATTCTTTCATCTATCGCCTGCACGTGTATGAGCAGCAAAATTGAACGACTCTTGAACAAGCCTCTGGTTCATCTCTTTAATTCAAAACAGTATGGTGATGAATTGAGTCACGATAACTAGCAAACTCGAGTGTCAAGGTCAAATTCCAGTCAGTGCGGTGCACTTTCAGCGCATTCGCAGTGGATCGCGAACTCGGAGTGAACTAGTCTGAGTCAAACGCCCAACCATCTACTCCTTCGTCGTGGCAGTCAGTAACGGTGCCCCGGTGCCTGATGGGAACTCAAAACCATCATGGGGCAGTTGTTTCATCCTGTGTTCGGGTTCAATAGACCGTTGACATCTTAGTGGCCAAGCCCTCGACTCCTTCGTATGTCTCGCCTGTTCTTTCCCATTTCAGGTGCGGTGGCCGTGCTACACAAGTGATTTCTAACCAGGATGAAACCGACATGTCGTGTTTTCATGGTTTATTAAAGATGGGGCGATGTTTGATACCGCACAGGGAATAAGTTCGTGCTAACTCCAAACCCTACTACTCAGGTCAGAAAACTCTTGAGATTTACTTTATCCTTACTCCCATTCCGAGCCGTGGGCAAATGCAGCTTGTCCACTATGTCACCTCACATTTCGAGTACAAAATAATGAGAGGAAACCATTGTGGATCCCGCGCATTCAAATGGAACTTAGATTTCGGTGAATAACACAATCAATTCATGCGTAGAGAGACGAATGAGCGTACGTCAAGCTGTTGTGGAGAACCCAACACATCCTAGAGTCGTCTACAGGTGGTTGATATGTGATCAGTAACGCACGCAAACGACTTTCGAGGTCATAAATTAGGTTCATTTAAAACTCGTAGAACTGGTAACCGAGCTAGGCGTAATGTAGAGACATAAATTTAGGCGAAAGCATACAGAACAATTCCTTGTTCCAATTTTTGGAAGAAGGTATTAATGAGTACAGTTCGGAACAGCAGTCTGACTAGTCATGCAATGCGTCCCCTGAAAAGTGAACTTTCCCGATCAACAAGCGACTGCTGAACAGGCCATTTCAGACGCTTGATAGGAAACCATTCTTCTTCTGACCATCAAATTAGACACATGACACACAAAAGCGAAACGGGTAGGACACTTACTTCTTCACGTTCTCTTTCCAGTTTCCTACGACGCTCTTCTTCTTCCTGTGAGAAAAGTGGAAAATGGACCGGGGTTGAATGACAGTTATTTACATGCTGCGCAAGTAAGTACTCAATGCATCAACTCGGCAGTCGACAAACATCCCTTTCTGCCACCTCTGGCGCGAACAGCTAAACTGGGCCGGCACAAACGTTGGTTCATCAGGCAAAAATAAATTGCCCATATTGTTCTGCGACAAGCAACAATCACTGATCGATTCTCTCCTGCTGACCGGTTTCATCCATCGTCATCCATTAACTTTCCCGTGCGGGGTCTTTTGCTCAGGTTATCGACTGACACAGTCAGTGCAATGCCACCGCAGCTGTATTGATCTTTGACCGTAGTAATGATTACAATGAGTCAATTACCTCCCCCACTGTCAGACATTCTGATTGCAGCTCTCTTCCCCGCCACCCATTTAGATTTTCTGCCCAAATTTGATTTGCATTCCACATGTTACTGTTTACCTCGACCTTTTATTATCAAACTAGCTGTGTCCGTGGACATATCGTATCACTGTTTCGTTTGATTGCTGAACGTAAATAAAGTTCGTGCCCACGTTGAATTGCATCATATCGTTTTATGGCTGAATTAAAATAACGTTTAAATGCAAAGCTGTAAGTCTAATTTGGACACAATGGGCTGGAATAAGACTAGCTCACCATTGGACGCATTTCATTGGCCAATTAGTCGTATCAGTCACCGGCACGTGACTGGTCACCTGTGTTCTCACACTGCGCGTGAAAAGAACCGAGGACAGACCTCGGTCGTGCATCTTAACACGCTAGCGTACAAACGCGGTGGATCGGCGGAAGGCAGGGAGCAAATTACCGGATGGTGACTGACACGATCACTTGACCAATCAGATGCATCGAACGGGGAGCGAAACTTGCCGCGGTCGCGTATTCTCAAACTGAAATTACAGTTTCTCATTTCAATGTTCTTTCTTTTCTGAATTCATTTTTAAAATGGTCTCGAGAAATTCGTTTCGGACGCACAGAAATTTGTACCCAACAACTTCCGAATATTCCATGTGATATATCCGGAAGACCAAGCACGTTCCAGTACAACTTTTGTGGAACTTTAGTCGACAGAAAAGACCATGGTCAAACGTGTTACAGTGTTACAGTGCAACAACAGTTAAACTACCCGAAGTATCTTGGTCGAAAGCGTTTTGGTAGCACTCGGTTTCAAACAAAGATTCGCGAGACGAAATCGGTTTCGATTCATCGTGTTCCTGATCGCACTTCTCTAATATACCAGAGATGGTAGACAAGCTAACTTCATTCCCGCGTTAAACGGGCCACCGGGAGCCGATCTCATTGATGTAGGTGGGTAAAATGACTCTCTGTGAGAATTGCAATAGACAAGCTCTCGTGCGACCCATCACACTTGTAAACTGAACTGAGTTCTCTACGAACTGTGCAGTCGACCGTTTCCTGGTATTTAAATCTCACATTCGGTATTATCAAAGCGGAAAAGTTGCCTAATGCTTCTTCAATGTCACATGTCTTACCAACGCGTAGCTAAGGCGTCAGAACCACAAAAAAGGAGTTTAGGTTGCGAAAAGGTTTGTGCCGGTCAGATCGACGTTATAATCTTGTTGATGAGTTTTCACACACCAGTGTGCAAGTGTAAAAACCAAGACCATTACATCTAGATGGCGCGGGAATTTATTGCTTAGTACCTACGGAAATTCCGTTTTTACAACATGTCTTCGCAGACACATCCCCCATATAGCCAAATGTGGCTCCCAGTAGACAAATGAGTGTGATTTTTTGGTGTCACGCACGGTTTTCGCCATCCTATGGGTATAAGTGAAAATAGTAAAGTTGCCTTTCGCCAACTCGTCCGAGTGGACTTCCAGATTTACGGATTTGATAAGTGATCTTCGAGACTAGGTTGAAAATCCAAGCGACAGACATGCTGGACTCTCCCCACGTGAGTATGGTGGACAATAGGTTCCCACTGGATTCCGCACACACGGCTACTTTGGTAAACGGTGCACGGGGTGCAATAATTCGCGTGTGCGATTGTTTGTGTGATCCGTTGCAGGAGGATACCGAGCGGATCATTTTGCTCTCTCGACATGTGAATTATTCACAACAATTTGTCTCTAAACGAAGCAACAATGCCAATCTCGTGCCCATAGTGTGCGATTACGGGTTACACGGTCAGAGAGGACAAGGATACAATGAGTGAGCATCTGTACAACAGTGGACTGTAAATTTATCTTAGTTGATGAATTAAAAAGACAGAAGTACTTCCCACTCGAAGATCTCACGTTGAAACGCGTCTGTTTTAGGTGGTAAGCTGGACGAAGTCCGAGCTGCCAGACGCTTGATTTATGTACATCTTTTCATGGGAACGGCAGTGCGCCGCCAGGCCCACATACGGTACACATGCAGGCGAACGTGCGCACGCACACGGGCACACAGCAGTCACGTCACGTGATTCAACCTAATTACAGTCGATCACTCCTGTAGCTGGCACAAAAAACGAGACTACATCAGTTTAGTGGCCCCTCTTTCTGCTGTCGACTGGATCATATGCCTTCGAAAAAAGCGGACCGTGCACTCTCTCGACCAGCGATTCCTATTTGGCGCCCAACTAATCCACTGGTGTCATCCACATAGAGAAATTAACGTGCCGCAAGTAAGCGGTCACGCCTCATGCACCATTTGTCAGTCAACTGATAAAATGTCTCACTTGATCGAGAACACTGCGAATTGACAGTACGGGGAAATGGGACTACAGGTTAGTCCTTTATCGTTTGTGCAATTTCAGACTGATTTTGCTTGCGTCTGCCTAAAACCGAATAAACGCACGTGGTAGACATTGCAGATCGCGGACAAATCCAGCGGACGTAAATTTCGTGACCCAGTAACGTGACTTGTTGGCCTAACGTGTTGGATTTAGTTTCCGTCCGTTTGCTCAAATCCAAATGGGGGTTGCTGTAAACAGGCCATGGCTACTACACGATGGCTATGGTTTCTAAACGAGGAAAAGAACAGACAGAAAATGGCCCCCTTCCATTTGGGCCTCGAATAGTGCGCCAAGTAAAACGATGGAATTGTGTATGATTGTAACGAAACAAACCAGATCATGTGATAATGATCTAGGTGAGAATAATTAAAATCGATTGGTCGCGAATATCAGTGTGACATACACTGAGGAACACTCATAACGAAAAGACAGTGGTCATGTGACCAAGAAACCAGTCAGCCTTTACCCTTTAAAGCTGAAATGCACCTTCAAGGTAGCATTCGACTATTGAATTTCCCGTTTTTCGTGGATGATAACAGATTTCATTTTAGGTCATACTTGACAACAAAGCAGTGCAGAACGAGAAGCCTTAGTGCCAAAGATGGGTTTGATTTTGCGTAGCAAACACTCTCCCTGGTGAGTGCCACAAGTGAGTCGGGTCGCCGCGGTATACCGCGGAGAATTTCGCTCGTCAATAAAAGGATCATCGTCATGCAGGAAACATTACTAGATCACGTGAAACCTGCTGGCAATATGAAATGATGAAAATGCGTCAAATACTGAAGTACCGGTGACCAGTCCTCAACGGTTTGTGACTACCGTGTTTTGCTCCGATTTCTTGCATCCTAGGTTTTCTAAACGAAGTTTTGGAAAGGAGTACCAGAGGCGATCCCAACTTTGATTCGGACGTCTAGGAAGTGCGAACTCAGCCAAAAAGCAACAGATTACAATGGACGATCAATGAATGACGTGGAACAGGAGGAGGAGGAGGAGGAGGAGGAGTCCGGACAAGTTGACGAGCATGGCCAGTCGGTTGCTGTACGCTTTTCGAATTTCTCTTTTTGGTCGCACCGTTTTTATTTGTCACCACGATTTCCAATGACAACCTTCCTTTAATTAGATTAATGATTATATGGATCTTTGTGCGCATATATATATATATGGATATATGCAATATAGTTCTTCCCATTGTATCTAAGTCTCTCTCTCATTCAAGAAGGGCCAACTTTTTCTATCCCATTGGTGTTTTCTCGAGAGCCCAGTGCCTTATTCTGTTCTCGTTGCACCACGTTTCACTCCTGTGCTTGCTCCAATGCTCCCAAAACTCGACGAGAAAGCGTCACGATTCCGGAAGCACTTTGAACAACGCTTCGGACAAGTGTAATCTAACAACTGTTTCACGTTACTCTGTCTAACCTCCCCCCCCCCCCGAAATACTGCCAGACTGGTGTCAATGACGAACTGCTTGGGCGACTCGAAGTGTTCTCGCGACACGCGCAAATGAGATGAGATGTGTCATTTTTGACAAATGGCACATTGTGACAGTTGGAAGACAAGTCGCCCTATCAATGAAAGTACGCTTGTGTCATTTGTTGGGATCATGAACAATAAGAGCCATTGTCTAAACAGAGGGCTCAAAATGACTTGTGAGTAGTGCGTAGAATTTACGTTTGCCTGCTTGACTGACTTCCCCTCGAATTTCTCCTTTCACGCACAGACCCCACGTCATCCGGTCAACCGTTCACTCGGGAAGCAACAGACGAGAGCTTTGGTCTCGCCTGAGCTCATCAGTGGTGTATATGTTCCATCGCACTCCGGGCGAATATACCCAACCGGTGAGGTCAGACGAGAGCGAGACTTGAGTCCGGTGCTTTTCGAGTGTGGCTTGAGTTTTGTGCATGAAAGTTGCAGTCCGAAGTGCAGACAACCAGGCACATGAAAACCATTGCTTCCTAGCCAACAGAGAGGGTTAATGACATTTCGCTTTATCCACTTTAATTAAGTTATAATTGTCTACTTACAGGTATTATTAATCGATACCGAAATGTTCAGAATCGAATGTATCGCGAAAAACCGGGAGCAATGGCCTAGTGTTTCTTTTGTTTTACGCATCATACCCGGGTGGGTTAATATTCTTAACACGTGGGGACTAGTGGGGTGGAATTGTAACAAATGCAATTCCGCAGATCGCCAGTCCATCAAATGCATTTAAGTTGGTCAGATCACAGAGAAGATAGAGCATGCAACTGTGGACAGAGGTGGCTTTGCAGTCAATCGATCGCGTTGGAGAACGTCTTCAAATACCCAAACCAACATGTTCACCCTGTCTATTGTACTTTCCTCCCACTGAATGCCGTCTTATTTTGAGTATGAAGGGTGTACCTGAAACACTCTATCGCACTCCTATCGATTACGAACAGACCTGCATGTACTGACCTGCTCATCCTCGTCGTACCCTGTAGGTCGGTACCAGTCAGGATCAATCGGGACCGTAATGCTACTGGATTGGATGACTGTCACGTTGCCATAGGGTCATATATCATAGAAACAATATATTATCATGCCAAATTTTTGTGATCGAAACAACGATGGTGATTTGGTGGGATATTTATCGGTTTGAAATTTGCATAAAAAACATTCACGTACTTTTCGCTCCATTTCTTCTGCGTTCAGTTTTGCAATCTGTGTAAAAAAGGTGGAAAGGGAAAATGGGACAAGGGGATGGGGGAGAATTTGATAAGTTGGATACACAGATCGTTATCCAAACTGAACGATGTTCTAAAACGATGGCAACTCAATCATACGTTCAATGGTCCTAAGCAAACATATATATATATATATATATATCATCGGCCGTACATTAAAAAACTCGAAATTCACGTTCACTTTACGACTGAATCAAAACATCGACCGTAAAACCAATTGGTTTCAGTCTGATCACATGGTTCACATGTCCAATAATCGATACTGTGCGCACGGCAGAGAGAGAGGTGAGCTTATAGTTTGCTGGAATGAATGTGTAGAGTTTCACTGAACATGTGAATTCTATTATCTTGCCAGTGTTCTATGACCGCCGATCCTTAAGTGAAATGTCCGAACACCTTTCCGCATGACCTCATAGGTCAGCTGGTAGAGAGCACTCGCGGCACAAGTGCGTGGGTTCGAATCCCGCTGAGGTCGATGACTTTCACAGTTGGATCAATTCTATATTGAATGAATTTGACAAATTATTCACGGCTTATTTTATTATGCATGAGGGTAGTGGAAAGGGCCCACTCCGTAGACGGAGAGATTTGACCGGAGATGAGGAATCCGACAAGTGGGTTGACATAGATCCACACAAGTTTCCAGTGGCACAGGGCCACGGTGAACTGCCGTCTACCATAAAAATGGGGCAGAGCGGCAACTGACTGTCGACCTTGTCGGTCAACATGGTGTACGCTGGGAGCTGTCCAAAGGCAAGCAAAGCACAATCACGGAAATTTCACATCATGTTTCAAAAGCAGGAATTCCTTGGCAAGGTCGAGACCAATGTCGAAGTTGCTGGTGAAATCGCGGACAACTCGCAGAATCAACTGAGCAAGGAAAAACCCTTACATTTTGAGACGTGGGGGCGAATTCAGAAATTGTGTATACAAACTATAGCACCACCCCCCTCTCGTGATTAATGGACATCATTTAGACAGTTGAGCTGAGACAAAGGTACCGTCGCATCTGAAGGATTTTCAGTACTCCCAGTTCGCGTTTGAAGAAACTAGTCCCCCGGATTACAGTTCTCTTCAGCTGTCACACAGACACTTGAAGTGATTATACCAAGACGCAACAGTAGCTGGCCGCATTTTCAGAGATTTCCACTCTTCTTGATTCTGTGGCCTCCAAAGTGGACCAGGTGTTTGTTCCGGCGAAAAGCTCAGCACAAAAGTGTAGTGTTACACTGTAATAACTCGGTCTCGTAGAAGGCAGTCAAATGTCGATCTTGTAAAAGATGATGTAAATTGATTTAATGAATGGACCAAAGTAGACAGATGACAATTTAAAAGTTAGTTAGAAAACACTTTGGGAGGCAACAGGCAATGAACCGACTGTAAGACCATTGTCTGTCCAGCTGGTATCGTTGCACCTCGGGCTTACTCGCTCACGATAGGCAGCATTTGGAGGTGGGTAAAAGCCATAGTTGTACACAATTGCAATGAAGTTGAGCTGAACTGTACCACGTGAATGGCACACTAGATCAAGGCATTGCTTGTCTATATACTCACTTTTGACCCGTACGTGATTGATTGAGTTTTGGCAGACTTACAGTGACTCGCTGACCAGTAATTCTGTCTACAATAGAGACAGAGATGTCCGAGCAGTCGATGAGAAATTCTGGAACTGTATTTTATTCAAGAAGAGGTGCGTTTTGTGGGTCCATTGAATTTCGGATAGCACTGACACGATATAACGGTGAACACATGGAGCTGGAGTGAGAACTGGTGCTTGAAGTGAGACCTTATTACGTACAAACGAGAAGCCCAGACATGCAAATGTACACCTACCGGAACGAGCTGATTAAAGACGGAAAACCTGCAATTTTGACCTCCCCCTTTCGAGTATAGCTAGTTCCTTTCATACAGTCCTTGCATTAAATAGCATACTGACCACGTTTCTGAATCATTCGCTAAACAGCCCGAGGAAACGAGAAGCATATCGAAGAACTTGGTTGAAAAATCAGAAACAACAATTCCCAAGTTGAAATATTCACGATCCCGATGCAAGTGTCAGACCAATATAACCGGCGATCCTTTTCAGTTGCACCAGTTTGTCGGGAGGACATTGTGTTGATGCCGCGCACAGAGTTCAGCGAGCCACAAATCATGTGATGCAGAAAAGGGAATGGTAGAACGAACTCTGACTCCATACTGAGCAGTTCAGTCTGAATTTCAACTAATTGGAAGTCAGTCAGGTGTGAATTATTGAATCAATTAAGTCAAAACGGTTCTTCCTTTAACGGGAATTGTAAACTAATGGAATGAATGATCGAGGCAGGGAGTTATTTAGAATAAGTTGTTCGGTCACAAATTAGCGCCTACTTATGCTACTAACCATGGTGTCCATTTCACTGCACTCGTGATAGCTGGTTTTCGTCCTAGCCCCGGGATCGGTTATCTAATTCGACGGTGGAATGCTTGCCAAAGAACCTGTTTATTGCTGGCCCGAATTAACCGTCAAATTCAGCCCCCCAAGCATTGTTTATCTCTCCCAATCCCATAACTGTCACCAAGGTGACCAATGAACAAAAAATTCCTCGGGCAAATGGGTTTGTTGGCAAGCCAGCCTAGCAAAGGCCTTAATTTTGTAGTCACCTATCATATTCCCCACTGAGGCCTACGGAGGCTTGATTCATGCGTTGACGAATACGTGGCCGGCGGTGGCCAAGCGGATAAGTTCGTGGCATTCGAAACTGAAGGTTGCGGGTTCGAACCTTCCCACCGCCGGTCAACTTCCCCACTTGGCAGCCTTCTGCTGGACGCGGCCCCCTTCCTGAAAAATGGTGTACATTGTTATTTCACTACTAAAAGGAAGTAAATGATAAAAGAATGATGAAAACAATGGTTGGTCGATAGTAGTGTCAAGAAAGCACACGGAAACAGCCGAGCCAGTATGGATTGGAATCGAGATATTCGGCTGGTCCATCTCCCAACCCCAACCCCTCCAAGGAGTAGCACAGTTTATCACGGCCCAAGAATGGAGCGTGACTACAAACCGAGTAACGACGACAGTCCGTATTGGAGTGCGTCTATTTCAGTTTACTACAGTGTAATTTGTTATGGATGCATGGAAATATTTCTCTGTATGTGTGTGTATGCGTGTGTTTGTGTTTGTGTGTGTGCCTACTACTGATGACTGGTTATTCTCACTTGTCAAGTTTCAACAGCACGTTCAAATCACACAGTTCTACTAGATCCCTCAAAATGTCATTTGAAGCGCATGTACACGTTTTTACTACACGCACGAGTGCGTGTGTGTGTGTGTGTGTGTGTGTGTGTGCGCGTGTGTCCTGCACAAAAATATAACACGACCAGGTAAGTCGACATGGCATCGAAGATTTATGACAAAGTCCAGTCGAATTGTCGAGACCGTTCCACATTCACACCGGGTGGCCAATAAAATTTGTCTGGTCATTTTTTATTGGTGTTGTTTAGACTCGCTAGCCCAGTTGACTTTCCGAAATATTGCTTATTTTTCCTACTCCACCTCTGGTGAATACGAGTTACGTGAGAACTTCACGAGTACATTTTTCCCACATTCAAACACCCACGTTATGCCAGTGGGAAAGAATCAGATTGCGTTCTACAAACCGATCAGATTGTCACACATGAACGACACGGAAGAGTAGATACAAGTTTTCCGTTCTTAGTGGCCCCTGATTATTACTCAACCGTCTCCGACTTTTGATCGGTACTATCAGGGTGGACAAGACGTGCAACCGATGGACTGATTTTGCAGTTATGGTCTCACAAGAAGCAACTGTATCCATTTCGCCCGATTCATTCACGACACCTTCACGCTCCGCAAATGTTCCCATCATTTTATTCCGATCTGTGAATGCCGGTTGTGCGCGGATGCACACTGTGTCGGGCAATTCATGTAGGAGTTCTTGTACCTGGTTGAGATCTGCATTCCCTTGGGCCTCGACCGCAGAAGGACAATAGCGAGGTTGGAAATTGGAAAAATGTAAGCTCGTGTCGTCAATTTGCTACCACCGCCGATCTACCTTAAACTGCAGAGCAGGTCCCCAGTGACCACTGCCTTTCTGCCGGGGTTGCACAGTGTTGCAGGAAGAATGAATTTGCAAGAGAGATAGAGAGCCGGCTTACACGGACGGGAAAAGGAACGAATGTCTTAGTAGCCAACACGCCGGATGCCTTACTACTGTACAATAGTACAAACTCTTAATAAGGTCCTATTCGACAGAAAGTGGGAACACGATCGCCACTGCTTACAGTTCGCTGTCAAATTCTTCAAGATCTCCAGCCAGCTGGTTGACTGATCTATTGGCCGTTCGCTGGACATTTTTTCAGTCCCGGCTGCAGTGTCATCTGTTCGCTTCCAAGTGGCTTCTTCCACTCAGTCGGAGGAACGCAATATAGGGCAAGGTAGGACGAGCGAATGTTCGCCCTGCCTAAAATGTGTTCGACCACTGATGTCCTCTACCCTCCATACGCTGTGGTTGAGTATTCTTTGAACCGGTGCCCAATACTTGATTCCTAACTTAAGCATTCCTCACTCCATCAATTCACCCAAGCCTGGTCATATTACGTAGAAATTGATGATGAAAAACGTCCAAGTGACAATCATCATCAGAACACAAATTCTTTGTCTTCCAAAAAGGTCACAGAATTAAGTGTGCCGCGGCACAGTGGACACTAACTTTCAACTTCAGTGGAATATCAAGTCGACGCCACAAGTGCTTCAGACCAACGTAAGCTAATGTAGTCCTGAATACACGCGCGCCCTGTTACTATCTCTAGATAAGCAACTGGCGAATCAACTGAAACGGTCGACAAGCAGTATTTGAATGAACAAAACTAATAATAACAGAAAACGAAGGAACCAGTCCGATTTGAGTTTGGCAACTCACTTGTTCTTCCTCTTCGCGCATGCTTAGTCGTCGATTGATGATCATCGATTCGGCTTTCTGTATCAAAATAAAAATCAGATAGGAATGAGGGGAAGCGGTAAGTCATTTATCGATCATGCTGGTAATTGTGTCCACTGAAACCAATTCGAAGTAGCACACATCGTACAGTTTGTTATTCGATACGGTGAACAAGTGAACAGAGGGAGGTTGTTGTGTTTAGTCAAACGAGATGGAGAACGGTAACACTCGGGCGAAGATGGTTTCAGTTGTCAAAATCAGTGAATATCTAACAAATTAATAATGATAATATTAATAACAAAATATGAATATTGACGACTTCGTAAGATCTTAGTTTGTCCCTGACTTGATCACGTTGGACGGAACGAATGAACGATAGCAGTTGTGACTAACATGTTTGGTAGAATAGTACACATGTCCACAACAAATCAGTCTCTTTGCCGCCTGAATAGCTGCCTCGATTGCCGTTTTGCTTCCATCTCATAGCATAGATCAGCAAATTTGACGTAAGTCGGGAGTAGGACAAAGGTTTGCCGACTCGAACTGTTCTGCTCTCATTATCCAACCCGAGAATACTGCTATCTAGTTACAGTGCCTGTTTCGTAGGCCTACTTGCTGACCATTGCCTGGTTTTCCGATTTTCGTCTGACACCACGCAAATTTTCCCACGGTACTCAATGTCCTCACCGCCGGGAACTGTGCATAAAAGGTTAGGAGGACTGGATTCTGTTTTTTTGGTGCTCCTTAGTGGCTCGGTGGTGTATAGCATTCATGGTGCACATATACGCTGCTGGGAGACTGAGAACCTCTCGGAAGTTAGGCAAACTTCGAATTCGGATGAAAATATTGGACTGTGAATTCACGAGGTGAAGTTGTTGTTGTTGTTGCTGTTATTGTTTCAAAAAGAGGCACTGCGACCGATTCGGCTCGCATGCGGCATACGTCATAACGACAAGTGAAGGCAAAGGAAGTTGTTTAGTCACGTGGATATGTAACCGGAGTGCCTGATTTCATGTGAAATCACTACTTAGTCATTACTTGATTCCGCTGCCAAGTTAGGTTTGGCGCATGTGAGTTGAGTCATTTTCTGAAATCGAACTTAAAGTTGGCTAATTTCACCTTACGGTAACTCATGTCAAAATAGTTTTTCCGAATACATTCGCGAGAGGGCACAATTTCCCCCTTGTTCATGGTTAGTGTTTCTGTGCTGTCAGCCGCCTCACAGTACCGTGGATGTAGTTGTAAGAAAATCTAGACAGGTTCTTGATAGGCAACAAGTTCGTACAGAACTACCCGAAAGCTAAGACTTCATGTATCAAGCATCAAGCACTGACAATATCCAACAGGCCAAAGGGAACCCTGTACTGGGATCATGATGTCACGTGCTTTGGAGGGGACACGGAGGAGAGTTTACACAGCAGATGGAGAAATTTGCGCCTTTCATGACAAATTCACTCGCCAGCATTCAATGGCTATTCATTTCCACGGAGCAGGAAGGGTCTCTAATGAAGGAGAACCGACACGGTTTTCACCGCAGACATTTGGTTTTCCAATGATATCTACCTGAGTAAATCATCTACCTTGCTATTGTACCCGGGTGAAAGAATGCTGATAGGTTTGTACATGTGGACATAGTTACCAATGTGTTCCGTTCAGTTCACGTCACCCACATTTTAGCGCTCGATTACAAACCAATCGATAAAACGAATACGACCATACAGTGTGCTTATTAGGCCATTAGGCCAGCAGACGTGACAGTGCGTAAACAACGATTGTCAAACGTATCCAGTCGAAGAGCTCCGTCCTCAGTTCGATCGACAGTTCACTCACGTTCAGCGGCCGGAAGGGGAAACCCTGCAAAATTACATTTTTACTCTCCATTCATTACAAAAAATGTATGTATCTTTTAATTTGTGTTTATTTTGGTTTTGCGAAATATTGATGGTTTATTTCATTGTTGATAATCAATATGTGCACGAATTCAAATTCACGCGCATGTGATTCGAATCGTGAAGACTGTTTATTTATGTGTTTGCACATTCTAGATTCGTGTCCAAAATGGTATTACAGATTTCCTGAAAAGTAATGATCTGATGCTCATGAATGGTTTCGTTGTCATCAGAAAAACCTTTCACCGCTGCTTGTTATTTTTATGCTGCGCTACAATTCGTCTATCTCTTCGATCACTAACTAATCCTAATTTCTTTAATAATGGTACATTCGCGTACAACATTTTCATGCAAATGGTCTCGGCTAATAGAGGACTGCCAGGCGAGAAATTTAACTAGCCATGGGAGAATTCGAACTTACAATGTTGATGTAGAAATGTCACGAGGTTGTTTACGTGAAGAGAGCTACTGAATGCTCCTCCATTCGGTTGTGCAATCACTCATCAACAAGTAAAGCTGCATGTTACGTAAAGCGTTCCTGGATGGTAGGTGGAGAGGAGTTTACCTAGTCGCCAGTGCGTCGTGAACGGTACGGCCTCAGATTTACTTGGTGACTCTATAGTATGCAAAAAGACCGCAATGTATTCGCACAGGTTGTGGATGTCCTCTTGACGACTGGTTAAAACTGGAAACCTGCACAACGGGTGAGTTTCGTCTGCGCGCTCCGATCACGTCACGTGATTCCGGCGCTCGGCTGTCCAGGATGACCTTCTGCTAGAAATCCAAATATCCAAGACGTGTAAATTTCGGGGTGACTCCCACAACCCTTAACCGAAAGTTGCGGGACTCTAGTGCGTTGTGAGTGGTTTGTTCTTCTCATGGGGTCTCGAAAAAGCCTGATGCTCCTGTTGGGACAAGGCGATCATGAAGTGTCATCAAAGATCGAATTTGCGACTGCCGTCTCTGAGAGGAATCGTCAGGACTCCGTAACCGACCCTCGGTTTAACTAATCTATGAGTATACTCTGGAGGCAGAAGAGATCTCGTGTCAGCACCAATAAAAAAATTCCGTTCAAGTTTTCAATTTTCGCTCCGCATTTTTCGCGAAAACTCCGTGTGGAGCTCAGAGGAATCGTCCTCGGAATTTGCATGTTTTCAAGCAGATCATCCTTTGTCTAATGTTTTGTTTCATGCTTTCATAAAGCGCTGGTTTAGTGGTGAACGAAACTAGAAAAGCATAAAGAGAATGAAAGATTTCTGTTTCCAATCGAGAAGACCATCGTACGGCATTGGGAAGAGATATGCAAACCCTAACCAGCGAGCTGTCGGTCTCGTGCACGACTGTTGAAGACATCGGGTGACACGGCCAGGTATCCCAGTTAGTAGTGTTCTCTTAATGAAAATTTCTCCTCGTTGATCCAACTCTTTCAGTTGGTCACTCGGTCGTTGTTCTTTCGCACTCCTTTGTTCATTTCTGTTTTTTTTGAAACGTGACATGATGAACAAAAAGGAAACTAGAGCACATCGGTGCCATTTTAATGCGTGTACATGGGAAAACTAGAATTATTTGCCGGAAATACTGACGAACAGAAAAGTGCTTGGGTAGATATTTCTATCATTCCGTTGTGTGAAAATCAATTGCAATGATGAACATTTGGACTACACGCAATACGAGAATGACTTACGTTTTGCGGTTGACTTAGATACACATCCAAAGAGGACATTCTGAAAAAATAGAAAGATGATAAGTGTGAAACGTAGTTGTGACAACAAGGGCATAAGTGCCATTGGTCTATTGGAATCGGATTTGTGTTGATTACAAAAAACAAATTCATATTGTCCCAGAATTTGTTACAAACCTTGTCACTATCTTTTAACTTCACGCCCCCTTATTTCTTTGAGAGATTAAAAAACCTACTGTGAGCTTGTATTCCTGCACACTGAACGTTAACTTTCTCAAGTTTGCGATCGATCGATCGATCGATCGATCGATCGGTCGGTCGAGGCTACGATCTGGCGTATGGTCACGTGCTTGTCCATCAGCGAAACAATGGAGACGAGACAAATATCAGATTTCAAATCTCCGGCCCCCGGGAAAATGCAGTATGGAGATATCGATCCACGTTCTATACTGTGACCCGGACGTCTTTTGTTAAGTTTCGCCGTGGGTACCAGAAAATAATGCCATTTCATGCTACAATTCCCATAGTAGAGATTGTGGGTTGACATGAATCGACCACATGGCTAGTGCTGCAAAACTAATGACGTATAATTCAAATTGTGGCTTTTGGCCTCCAACCTATAGAAAATGGTGCAGTTCAGTAGCATGATGTAAACATTTGTCCTCCCAGTCTTTTGTCTGACTGTGTCATTTCGTCATTTTCGGTTTTTGCCAATTCCCTTTTTGTAATATTGATTTGTTCTGTTGTAGAACCATATGGTGCGTCAGTTTCTGTCCAGATTTCCTTCCTGAAAACATCGAACAATCATGCTTGTTCATACACACAAAAGCATTTCCAAAGCAATTAACAGTGGGCTCAAGAGTATGTGAGATTTTGAAGTTGCTAGCAGCTAATCGTGTTTATGTTCGCCAAACTTGCTACCACATTAGTGCTGAAAAGGTGACCGCGTGAAATATCGCATTGTGATCCCGAACTACACAACCTCGAATTTCAGTTTCTGTCTTAGAATATATTAGTCCGGCAAAATGAGTCGTTCTGCCCAAGAAAAATCTTACCGTCCTTTCTAACTGGTTGGGAAAAGAACCAAGGGATACTGAAGGATATTCTTTGAATGAATCAATCGATAGACAGTTTAAGTGGGATCATGTACCGTAGCTTTGATAATCAGCAAGCTATCTAACTAGCGAAGGAAAAATCTAAGACACACAGTATACGAAGAGACTATGGTTGCTTAAGTTCGGTCACTGAGGATATCAACAGGACTGGTGTTGAGGCTTTTGTTATCTGAACGCTAAATATAGCAATCAGCAGTTTGTGAAATGGTGCATCGCTCTTACACTAAGACGGTACACCTATCAGGGATTGTGAGAGGGGTTTGGTCGATTAATCACTAAAAGTAACCTACGTTTGTTGACGCACGTTCACCATGCTGTTGGTGTAGTAGCATTATACCAGAATCCAGCCAAAGGCGTTGGTCGATAATCTCGTTGACGGCGACTGTGAATCAATGACTGACTGAATCTAAAGAGACTATTAGAAGATCTCAGTGGTTTACTAGTTTCCGAAGCACACTTGCAAATGCTTGACCCTAAGGCTGTGTAAAGAACCCATTCTAGAAAAGAACTTGTACGTGATTAGAAAGTCATCTGCTTAGACAAATCACAGGCTGTTACTGCATGGTGTAATCCCAAGGCGTGCGTATCAAAGATGACGGTGCAACCGACAGGAAAAGCTAGGATTTTTTAGAATACCACTACTCACCGTCTTTGTTCAGTCTCAGCTCCGCCGGACAAATATCGACGAGCTGCGGCTTCCTCCTCCGCGGTCATCACATCCTCGGCATCGCTGTCACTCTCGGACTCCTCGCTCTCATCCGAGGACACACCAATCGCGGGCATGTTGATCAGCGGTTTAGGTTTGACTTTGGGCGTCGCGTTCTCTTCCTCGTCCGAGTCGACTTGAATGTTAGGCACTGGCATTTTTACCGGGAGTAACTGTACAACGAGTTGTTCGGCTGTTGGAATCTGGAACCGAGTGTTTAAAATTAAAAAAAAGTTTCACATAATCATTTAAATTACACCAAAGGTTGTGTTTATTCCCACAGCGACAACCCAATTTCGAAAGTCAGAACAGCATGATGGTGCACTGTTTTTGGTCGAGGATAATGTGCCTATTTGGCGGGGGGGGGGGTTGTAACGATAACTGCATGCTCTTTATTCAAATTGTCATCGGCGTTCCCATGAAAAGTGTACTAATCGCTCAGTCACAATGAAAAAAACCAAAAAGACGGTAGAAACAAGTAGGTGAGATCAACTAAATGACACGTGGACCATATGGGAAACGGTCTGTGGCCGTGCGGAATTGGTGACGCTTATGTACCATGCAGTGTCCAGTGAACGCGCATGTATGAAAATTCATTTGCTGACGTTATTATTCCCCATTTTTTTGTTATCCGATTCGTGTTAGTCCATATTCCAGCACGGACCTACTTCTTCATACTCGTTAGTGGAACCCCATTGGCACATCAGTTTGTTTCATCGTATCAATGTGATACTAGTGCACGCGTCCTGTCTGGTCCACGCATCATGGCGGATCCGTTCAATTTGAACGTTTGGTCTCCTCGTTCCTCTCCCCACCCCCCTCGTTCGATAACTGTTGTGGCATGTACTTTTAATTTGTCGCATCAGTGGTGCTACATTTTGTTCCGGATTCGTTTTCTTTTGGTTCTGACGCGATCCGCGCTTTGGTCTGTGCGTCACTTCAAATAGCTCCGAGGCGAACGGCAGATGTAGTATGGCTAGCCTTGGGTGTACCATAAACCGGGGTAGCCTAGACGCTGTGATGCTTGCCTAATAACCGTTTGTCCTACATTCGTGTTCCAGTTGTTGTGCAAAGGTCATTTACTGCTCATAAGTCCCAACATCCTTGGAGAAGCAGATGCTCGCCGTGGAAGGAATTTTGTGTCCAAACCTCTCGCGAGAAGACACGCATGAACGGTACAATGCGATGGTTTCGGTGATAAATCCAGAGCGATTTCGTACAACAGGGAAAAACAAGCATTAAAAATTCCCGGTATCGTCCTTTAGTCGTTCACGAAAGTAGCAGGACTCAAATACGGGATCACGATTGACGAAAATCGATGATTGCTGTCTGACCGCCGTGGGAAAAAATGCAGCCGGCCTCCAGTACGTGGAAAGACCACTTTCGAGTTTGCTCCGTGGTATTTCAGATAGTGCGAATTTTTTGAAATGAACAAGTAGACAGACAGGGCGAGAGAGAGAGAGAGGGAGACGATCTCTTCTACAATAGTAACCAACACTGTTCACAATTTATTGCCACAGCTCAATTTAAAATTCAATTAAAAGAGAACTATTTTTCAACGGCTTTCAAATTCAAACGCATTCAATAATTTTGTTACCATCTTCCACCTGACCTCCTCACAATCATTTAGCAATCAATACAATCTACCACGTATGTTGCGAAAACTATTTCATTCGAACAAACGTGTTTGTTCATTCATACGGGAGGAATAAACCGTCCGTAAAATTGTATTCGAGTGTACCGATAGCGAAAAACACATGCCTATTTCACCCCGTCAATTACAGCATCCGTTTTCAAAAAAATCCCATTTTTAATCGCGATTGTCCCAAAGGTGGCTGGCTGGTCAAGCAGATACTTGCTCCGATTTCAAGTAGCCCCTGATCGATACAAACACTGTCGTCTTGACAAACCGGCAAGTAGCCAAGTCACAACTGATCTGAATGGACAGGCTTGTCTCGGTGTGCACTTTGCAAAATCCGTTCTAAACATTTCCTCTGATGCACGAGCTGTTTTTGGGACAATCAGCAGACTAAGGTTTCATTTCCTATTTGTTCAACAACAAAGACCACCAAACAATAACAACAAACAGCACTGACCACAACACCAACGAGAACAATCACATACACTACAGAAAAAACGAAAAAAGGTGGTTTGAAACTGACATCGTTCCAAACCATAATCTAGCATCTTGTCATCGTGCTCGTTCACTTCAGTTAACCCCAACTGGAAAGCTAAAAGAGATCGCCCGTTTTGGGGGTATTTTGCTTTCGTGATTACAATCGCAGTGAACCAAATCGACAGCGAACCCCGTGGTATCTCACGCGATCCGAGGGAGATGCAGAAGTTGCTTGGCCCACGAAATCCCGCTGACCGCGGACACCTGAGGCGGGTACACTTCACAGCTGATCGGCCTTTGGCTGATTAGTTGTCTGCATGTGTCTCACACTGGTGGCGATTAGATTCTGGAGCCGTTTGCTTGCTTCTGATTCAGCCAAATTGGGAGTACAAAGTATCTCGGTCATTCTAATCGATCTGTCCAGAAAAACGTTTGCACATGGGAATTCATCTGTACAGACTGACCAGGAAAGTTGTGCGCAGCTGAATCTCGCTAGTTTAAGTCTGCATGGGGAAACGCACTGGTGGAAGAGAAACGAGGCACGAGGCACGTGTCACTTCGTGATCCTGGCTCGTGATTACTCTAGACACAGAAATCAAAAATCGTAATTTAGCGGAATTTCAGGATACCGTTGCCAGGTGTTCCCTGGTATCTTGAAGCAGTTGTGGAAGGGTCATAAAAAGGGTCAAACCCAAGGCCTCAGTTGAGAACAATTTTTCTAATTTCAACACGACCGAGCCTAGACAATGCGGGACAATTCGAAGTTAGACCCGCGCAACCAAAAAGAGTCGCCTAACTTTGGTCTGAAGACACGGGCGCGATTTGACCGCCGGTGTTCATTTACAAAGTCCATTTTCACTACTATTGTCTGATAGGCACTAATCAACGAAAATATTCATATAGCATTTCTATTCATTCCGAGTTTTGCATCCGGGGTCAACTGCATTTGACAGTACGAATGTGGGACCTCATCTCGAGGTTATGTTTGATGCCGAGTAATGCGAACGCGCTATGTTTTGCAATCCAGTCATCAATAACACGTTGCCGAGGCAACTAATCTAAATTCTGTACTTACACTGGGTTTTCAAGAAGAAATATTTTATGGCCTTTTTGGTTCGCTGTGGAGGAACCAAGGTAACGACTTATACTGGGTCGTTCAAATGACCTTGAGTTCAACTGTCGCGTCGACCGGAGTCACGTGCTATCCAACTCGGAAAGCTTTAATTTGACAACCAAGGTTGTACGTATTCAAGTAGTCACCACTGAATGTATGAGCGGATAGAAACCACGGTCAATTTTGTGCTCACCATTGAGGTTGGAACACAAAACTAGGAAATCGGAAGAGAGTGTAAATTAGAGGGCAACATATTTACTCAACATGCTTCGAGGATACTTGAAATAAGTCTATCGGAATTCTACTCAAAGGATTGGCTTATTGGATCCCATTTCCGAACACGAACAGTTGGTAGACATGGGAAAGCACTTCGAACGCTAGTGTACATAAGGCCAAATGGTGAACCTACGATTGGCCGGAAGATGGAAGTGACTGCGAGTTTGTCCATTTGTGTATTTGAAATATGTCACAGCGTTCAGTCGAAGTACCCCTGGTACTTAATTGGACTGAGTCAAACATTGTGCAATTCTCTGTGCGAAACAGCCAGCGAAATCCATCAGAATAAAAAGACACTTGTACTGGAGTGTCAGCAGAATTCGCACCCTTACGCAATGATCTAACATAATTTGTCTGACACACGATTGGGCGCCGATCCCACCGCATAGGGTATCAAAAGTGGATGTGGTAAGCCTGAGCCTCGGCGGTCACATTTGCCGCAAGCGCAGGAATAGTCTGGTCGAAATGGTTTAACTCGGTTCTCCTGTCACTCACACTTCTACTCCTTTTACTGGTACCCGGACAAAGAGCATTCGTTTAAGAAGGAGGTGCAGCCAGTCGGAAGCGGTCACTTGGACGAGTTGACCGGTTGCGGAAGGAATCCGACCGGTTGCCCTCAGAGTGGGCCGTTGCAAAGTGCACAGAGTGACTACAACGACGAGAAGAACACAGGGATTTCGATTGGTTTTTCAATGTCATAAATTTGTTTCGTTATTTTGGAGTAGAAATGATGTGCATAGATTGCTGTCGTACTATTTGTGTACGAAAGACATGCGTACATTCACCACTGATGGTCGAATCAGTCCGGTATCAATAAATGGAGCCCGAACTGTCTGTTGTATGCCGGTTATCCGCAGGATATGTTCACAAATTGCCAAAGGTTTCGAGCTCATTAGCCCCAAAGTTGGCCGACTACAGGAAAGCGATTGAAGACGGATGCTAGACACTGTTTTTGAGGAACAAGGAGTCATTACTCGTTTTCTTCCCCGACCCGATTTGTATCAAAATTAGACAGCCTGAACGAGGCTCGGCATAATAAACCTGGCATACAATTAGGTCGAAATTCCTAGAGAAAAAAAAACCATTGAGCAATTGATAGGGGCAAACAAATCATGTCTGATTGTTGGTAAGTCACGGCTAGCCCAATCGGGATTCACACGGCTAGGGGGGGGGTGCGCTAGACTGTCAACGAATGCCATCGATGAGCTTACGCAAATCTATCTACCGTGCGCCGACAGCCTGTTAGCTGTCATCAGTTGTCGGTGCATATTGAACGACTGACCTGATTGTACCACGAATCAGTCGGTTCTGTCTAGCGCTGGACTGTCATCAGAAATCTTCTAGTGCTCGGTGATGCTGTGTCGGTGACACATTCTACCGGTCGTCTATGGAAATCCCATGTGGTCTTCCGTGTAGACAAGAGCAGATTTGATTGGCATTCCCTAGCCTGTGTTTACCGTCTAGTCACATCGATGTGGTTATAAGACAGGCAAATGAAAAAGAATTGGGACGCTTTTGGACAATGCATTTGATAAACGGGTCCATCATGTGTGAATGGTATGGCCTACTGGAGGGAATTTTGTAAGTCAGTAGACAAAGTGACAGAAACTGAAACCGATTAAACAATCTATTACTATTAAACGCTGGTCAGATGTTGCTAATTGAAGTCACATGATGTACTGGAACAACGAGTCATATGCAAGCTGAATTAAACTGATGTCCGAATGAGAAAGCATACTAACGGTGAACACAATCACTGGCCGCCCGTGTCCAGTCCTAGTGCGGTTCTCGCGTGCAAACTCAACTCCGAAGTGTAAACGTACAAAGATGACCAAACAGACGAGTACCGAGTACTTACATGTACTTGGTGAACCGTAATGACAGCGAAACCGGCCACGTGCTCCTGGGACAATCTTATGCCGTCCTGCACACACACACACACACACACACACACAGAGTTGCTCACAGTGAAAGTCTAGTCTCTGTTCCTACCCAGTCAACTCTCATCTATCAATGACGTACGGAATATGTCAGGTTTTGTATTTATGCTCGGGTCCAGATAGAGACTCAAACTGTCGATCAATTACCGAGCCCAGGTAGAATCAATGATGAGTATTTCGGTCAAATTGGAAAAAAAGGTTTCACTGAGCCTGCCCGAATTAACCGGTGTAACCGACAGATCCACGTAACGTATGAACAGGGCCAAGTAATTGTAAAAAGCAAGTGGCCGAAAAAGTCAAAAAATGAAACGAATTCAGGAAAGTAACCAGACATTAGACACAGGTCGCAACAAACTCTATCACATAAACGCGGACGAAATTTTGCATTCATACGATTTCTGAAGTGCTACTGAATTTTTATCAGGTTAGCTAGTTAGAATCATCTCAGTAACCTGTTCTCTAACACAGCAAGACAAAACAAGCAAGTGTTATCAGACAATAACAAAAAAAGGGGTTTGTTTACAGAAAGCTTTCACTAATCGGTGAAGGGCTGCAATTTATTGTCCTCTCCAGTAGACAAGTCAATTTGAGACTGATCTGTTAAATTGTAGACTGTAACTATCGGTTTCCACTCGTGAACCTTAGCATCTCACCCACGTTGGACTTTTGCACTGGGTAGGGCACTCGCGTTGTTGGGAGGGCACGTGATGAACCTTGGGACTAACCACGTTGAAATGCGCATCTCCGTGTTCCATAAATTTATCAGTTCATAACATTCACTCCACTAGGGCTTCGATGGTCACGGTTAGAGGCCCCAAACTAGGAATAATATGCATCATATCCCTTTAAAATTGGCTCATTCTCTAGCAATTTGTACCACTGTACAATGTGGGGTTCGCCTCGGTGATTTAAAAAAAATCTGAACAGCAATGATCATGAGAGTCAACGTCCGTTGTACGAAAAGTTTTCGGGTTTTCAATTGGCCAGAATCACAGAATTTCAACATGGTTTTTGATTCGACCCACGACCGGTCAACTCCATCATTTGGGAACCCCCTATCGGTATCAATCTCCTTCCTCAATACGACAAGTATTCTCGTTTTATTAATAACTGAAGTGAACTGGCAAAAGATAATTATCCTGGTCGTGTCCGCTGACCTGACCAAGGTTTATGTGTGTGTGTGTGTGTGTGTGTGTGTGTGTGTGCATGAGAGAGGGGAACTGCATAGGCTAACTTGCCCATAGACATGATGAGAAAAATTCGCCAAGATTACTACCCTATTCCAACATCTGGCGAAAGACGTGGCGCAAACAGGTTTGAATTATTCCTGACTTTTACGATAGTAGACATGCAATAGGAAGCCAGTGAATGTGATCAGCCACAATAATGCTGGTCCGCGGTTCCCTGTGACGCCTCGTTCACTCGCTGTCACGCTAAGCGTGCCAACAAGCTATTCACCTGATCGCATCGCGGGTAAGCTCCTTGGTCGAGTGGCAAACAAGCAGTGAACAGTCAGCCACTCGGAAGAGTAAATGACATCTATGTCAGCCGGAAATTACGCTGTGTTTCGGTTTGATAGATTAATCTATTAAGAAAATAGGTAAGACGGTGCCTGTCGATTTCATACATTGGAATCAAAGAAAACACAACTACCGGACAACAAGATCCATCCGAGGATTTGACCGTTTACCACCCTTAACCAAATTGACATCAATAAGATCAAAGATCAATTAGTTCGGCTCTGTCACCGAGACCCTGGCTAATGGAACACCAAATTGCCTGTTTTATCCGGATTCCTGAATGGGACAAGTTGTGTGCGTTCAGCGATTACATCGATAAGTTTCCCGTTGAAACGACATCGGAGAAATTACTCTGCGGGACAAGTTCAGCAGCCAATGTGCCAGACGACTTAGTTACAATTGAAACCGCATACCATCGGCCGGCGGTGGCCAAACGGATAAGGTCGTGGCATTTGGACGTGAAGGTCGCGGGTTCGGAACCGCCCACCGCCGGTCAACTTCCCCACTTGACGGCCCTCTGCTGGCCGCGGCCCCCTTCCTGAAAATTGGTGCACGTTGTTGTTTCATTAATAAAAGAAGCAAAAGATGAAAGATAAAAAGTAGACTCGAGGTGCGGACCGCGATTAAACAATGTCGACCGGATTCCCGCATGTCCCAACCAAGCACTACTGTAGCAAATTACGAATCGTGCTAGGAACCATAAATTTGCTTCAAGTATTCGGAGTACGGATCAGGTTGACGTCCCTCTGGTCGAGCGTCTGTTTTGCGGTTGTGTCAGGAGAAAGTGAGTACAAAAGTTACCGTAAGTCTGCGATAAGCCTAGGTAATATAATGACTGTGACATGGCAGTATATTATAAATGGGATGTTTAAATTTGACTAATAGACGTTTACGCTCGGAGACTACGCAGACTACGCATTTTTATCGGTTATCGGGCTCGTAAGCTATCATACACCTCGTGATGTCAATAGGTTTCTGTCGCGGGACATTCTGACAGGATGAGGTACATTCCTTCGTTTTGACAACGATTTTCTATCGATTGAAATAAGAAGGACATGACGAATAACATTTGCCGGTTCAATTGGGCTTTTCCGTTCTCTTATTTCATCATCAGTCTCGTTGTCTGCTACGGACACTGCACATTCTACATCATACTGGGTCACCTTTGACTGCAATGAGATCTAACCTTGATTGGTCATTGTTGGCGTTTCGATCATTTGGAAAAATCATGTACCCCAAGGATAGAGGAGTTTTTCAAACGCTATGGGAACTACCTGATCCCAATCCATTTTTAGTTCAGTGAGGCCAACCCAATTCGACGAACTAGAGACCCCGGTTGTGAGCTTATATGTTTGACCACCTCATTGTATCATTCATTCAGGCATACGAAAGCTAATATTTTGTTTGCTAGTACACGAAGAAGCTGCCGACCGGGCAAATTCCATTGCATACGGTGCAGCGGCTTGTGATTCGGTGGCAGAAACGAGGAGCAGACTGACGGGCACTGTCTTTGTATTGGTGATCAAGCCAAACGTTGACAGTCACACCCAGACAGCCTCGAGGCTATCAGTGACCGATAGGTGCAACATCAAGTGGTGAAGTTCAACAAGCCGTTCACAGCCTGCCCGGTAGCGTAATGGCTAAGACGTTCGACTCAGAATCGTTCGTCCCCATTCGGGTTCACGTCCCAGTTCGGGCGCGGTGGATATGCACTGCTGATTATCTCTAACAAGGATGAAACAGCTGTACAGTGCTTCCATGGTTTCTTAATGGTGAGTTGAGCGATGATATCACATGGTAAATTATTTCATGATTTTTGATCTGTTTTCTTTCACCCGGGGATGGAGCCCTAGAGAGGAATGATAAACATACGCTGCTGAAACCGCTATATCGAACTTGCGTGATAGTCCAAACTCACCGGCATGTTGATTCTGTGTGAGTGCTTGTTTACACGCCATTTTAACTAAACTATCGCCAGTGTGATGTCCTGGGCAGACAGTTGGGTTACGCTTCTGTCTTGGGGATGGCTAGTCACGGACATCGAAATGTCGAGTAGCTTAGCATATTTTCCCCGACCAGCCAACCCGCCCCCCGGGGGAGGGGCCTTGCAGTCGAGCAATTACATCCAAAATGTACTCAGCGCCAAAATGTCCTATCCAAGCAACCGTTCTCGGTACTCTTTGAATTTCCTGTTGTACGACAGACTAAAAAGCGGCTAATCGGTTGTCAATTTTGTTTCTAAACACAAAGAAAACTACACAGTTTATTCATGCTAAGTTTGGTAGCCACTCGTAAGCACAAGTTATACGTAATCGTACAGAGGTTACTCACCGAAACTTTAGGATCCCAGAGAACCGTGGTAATTACGCAAGTGGAGTTAACTTCCTGTGCGCATGCACGTGACGGTCTTTTTGAGTGTATATGTTTGTTTGTGCGCGTATGTGTAAGTAAATGTAAGTGAATGAGACTTAACTCCACCGGTTGGAAGCAGCGTTCCAAGCGAAACGGAAATAGGCCCTCACGATTCGAGAAAGGGTCACACACACGCACACGCACACATACACACAGCCACTGTCAGCAGTTGGTTCCAGCGGCTAGATGAATGGTGCTCACTCGATCGGTCACTCAATCACTTGCTCACAGTACAGAAATGTTGCTCACTGGTCTGTAGGGAAATGATCGGCACGAGATAGGCAGTCACGGAGACAGAGGTCAATCCAAATCGGTTTGTTCACTGATCACAAGTGCAAGTTTGTAAACGATGAAATTGATAAAAACCGCAAGGTATGATCTAGGCTCTTATAGCAATGATACGGTGATGACGACAGTGCTTGTGTCTGTGGCCGTGTATTTGTTTGTCCATGTGTTTCCGTGTGTTCGTGTAAGTGTCCATGGGCGCATAGGAGCATTCACATGGTGCCACCCAACCCAGTCCATCGAAACTCCATCCCAGTGTCTCTGTCCCAGTTCAAGCTCGGACTTGGACTCTGCGTGCGTGTGTGTGCGCACGTGTTTGTTTGTTTAAGTGCTCCTGCGCCCCTGCGTGAGTGCTCCCGTGCGTGCGTGCGTGCTTGTGTACGTGCGTTTCTACTTGCTAGCCCCTGTGACGCCCGTTTTGGGGTGCGTGGGCCTTCGGTGGGCACACAGTCCTTGCACATGGCAGTAGGTGGCAACGCCACAGGCAATGGCTCTCTAGAAGTGTGGACAAAATATTTGGTGTCAGTCTGTGTCAACTGCCCGTATTTGTCTTCAATGAAACCGCTTTGCCGTTCTGCTGGCAAGTGGGAAACGGCCACGGTAAAGTTTTGGGCAGTTGACAACTCGAAAATGGCAAATTAATTTGCGTTACCCGTAGGCGTGATTTCCTTTTCAGTCGTCCCAATTACCGTGGTTTGGATGTGAAATCTGGCAATTTTTGAGTGATTTATTTCCCCATCCCTGTTCTCGTGAGAAAAGCAAGGAATTTAGGCGGATGGGATTTTTTTTCAGACAGTTTCTTCTTGGCTAAAGAAATGGGCAAATGGAGGTGTCGTGGACGGATGTCAAGGTCAGGTGGTGCTTTGCACAAGCCGTTGGCTGATGCACTTGGATCAGCAAGGTCTCGCCAGACGGCCGTAAGCTTGGATTTTGTCCGATCCACTTGGTGATCTGATGCGGTAAAATGTCTCCCCCCCCCACCCAATGGAACGGGACGGGGATCTGCGTAGTTGTGACAACAACTTCCTTTTTTGTCATTTTTCAGACAAGGAGCCGCGGCCAACAGAGTGCTGTCAAGTCGAGTAGTTGACCGGCCATGGGAGGTTTCGAACTCGCGACCGTTTGGGTTGAAACGACCTCATGTGTTACGGCTTGACGACCACCGGATATAGCCATCATAGATTTGGACACCCGTTTTTGTATTGGGTTCTGGTAATTGTTCCGCCAAGAGGCAATCGATTCTACCGAAGTGTACGCCAAGGTAGCTAGCTACAAGGGAGCTAGCTGGTAGACAGTATCAGAGGCAATGGGACCACCAAGACCGATTGGGTGATTTGAAAGGTTTAACCTTTCGCCTACATGCACCGTGCCACTGCGTGCGTGCGTGCGTGCGTGCGTGTGTGCGTGCGTTTAATTACCGACCAGAAACATCCCATTTACATGGTCCAATACATGGCCACCTTCAAACAGGAAAGCAATAAATCTTGATTCGTTTGCTTCGTGTGAGTTCTGTCAGTCAAAATAGTATCTATTTTTCAAGGCTACCCCGCTTGAAAAGCACGGCTTCGTACTGTGGAATATGTGACCACCAACACGTAATGAAGGATGACAAAAAATCCGGGACTACGACCGTGGGCACCTACTTTTCTAGGAAATTTGTCTGTCAGCCGAATCTTTGTTAACCGTAATCCAAGCTAAGGACCGTACAGTGGGATCCGACATGATCAAGCCCACGAGAGACAGTATAAGTTTGCGATATGACTGGCCTCTAAGGTGTGAGTCACAAGTGGATAAATTGTTGTGCAAAGAATGAGTGGGTGGCCCTGTGAGTTGTTTTTTTAATTTTCAACTGATTACAATTTGAAATTTACGTGGGTAGACAAAGATTGTACACCTCCGCAAATGCTTAGAAAAAAAGGGCGAATGATGGCAGCTCCGACTTGTTCGACCAGCCGCGTAAGTCAATTTGTTGGCTTAATCCGTTTGGATTAACATTTTCCACTAGTTTACTCATAAATTTAGACTGCCTGAGCAAACTTATTCGTATTGCAAAAAGCGTCAGATGAACGATTACTAATCCAACACGTAAAAACGCAATCAACAAAAAACCTCAGTTTCATATGTTCCTGGGATTCAGCGGAAAATGATAAAGCTTTCCGGTTTCACCTAGGCAACATCTGTATATGTCAACCATGACATGCTACCAGTCTACTGGCCGGCGGTGGCCAAGCGGATAGGGTCGTGGCGCTTGGACGTGGAGGTCGCGGGTTCGAGTTCTCCCACCGCTGGTCAAATTCCCCACTTGGCAGCCCTCTGTTGAAAAATGATGCACACTTTCGTTTCATTAATAAGGGAAGTAAATGATAAAATACTAGTACGAGATCTAGTGGCGGCAATTTGACGTGTGAACTGGTAACAATCGAGCATGGATAGACACCGGCAATTGACGAGTTCACAGTTATTCTTCAGCAATTTTTCGGTCTTTCTAATCTGGCGTTCAGCAACTCAAGCATGAAATGTTTTTTCCTGTCTCTCGTAAACCAAAAGGTTGTACAACCTCAAATTTATTTTCCACTGCTCAAGCATCACATACTATGGACAATGTTACGATTCAGGCTGTGTTATGAAATAAATTCTGAAGGCTAGGGTTGCCTTCACCAAAAATTACGTACCTTGGGAAGTAAAACCGCTCTACCCGAGATAACGTGCTTACGAAATTCCGGTGCAGTGCAACACAGAGCGTATTTCAGAGAAGTCATCATTTTCCGTGTTGCCTATTTTCGTACGACTAAGGGACTATCTCCAACATGACAAGGACAAATTCCGCCCCGTTGATAGTGGATTCTATTTTGATTCTTTGAACGGGGTCCTCCCATTTTATTCGTGCAAACGTAATCACTTTGATAGGACGCAAGGAAACAGGACAACTATTTCGGGGAGTTTTATGACGGCTATGTTTTTCGGCGAGCGTTTTGGGAAGCATCGCTTGCTGTGCATTCGTCGACAAAATTGCTGGTCGCCAAATTAGAGCACTGAACATTTTGCACAGTAAGACAATTATATTCCTTGCTTTATTTTACGATTACTCCATGCACCATATCCTTTAGCATTTGAAACATTCGAATATTCTTCTTCCCTGTCTGTACGATTGGGGGAATGAATTTCTGTCGGAAAATTTTACCAGGACTATAAATAACTTTGTCCTCATGTTTGCATGTGACGGATTTCCCGCACGAAAGACGTGTTTGTTACAATTTCTTAGTTTAACTTTGTGTAAACGGTGATCTTGTTTAGGTTAAAGCGGAGAGTAGGATTAAACAGAAAAATGTGAGTTAATCAAAGTTTGTTAATCCGTTCATCAACCCTTTCATTGTGACATTAAAAGATTTCACTATTTCTATTTCGCTGTTTCACCGTCGTGATAACAGCGTAAGCGAGTAACGTAGTACGGTCGAATGACCTTGACTCAGTCTCATCTTTGATGTAAATCAAAGTTTTGTTTGTGATCATCAAGGATTAGTAAATCTCATTTAATGTAAAATATCTAATTGTTCAATAATCAGTTTCAGCTTGTAATCGCGGACGTAATCATGCGTAGAATATTCGATAAAATAAGCGATTCCGTCGAACAGGCGTGATTGTAAACTTTGAAACAACGAATGCCCTTTCTGCAGTTGAATACGAGGGAAATAAGATCAATACTTGTTGTATTGAATTTAAACTCTATGCCAGTTCACTGATTCCCGTAAACCGTTGAAAAGATTTGTATCAGATTGGAAGCATTTAAAATCATCTGTGCCTACGAAACAAATTTACGATAAATTCCGTTTATTCGCCATGAACAGCCTAAATTTGAACGTGGTTTCAAGCACATCAAGTGCAAACGCCGCGGTCACCTGCCAAGTTTTAACATTTAGCAATTCTTGCTCGACAAAATTGTCCAAAACAAAGCTATCGTTGATCTCAAAACGAGCATTAGCCTAGTCGGAATGGGAGTCACTTTTGACAACCCAATGCGCACCTATCTACGCGGCCACAATCAACAACCAGACCACCCTAACCACGGGTGCTTATTGCAGTACTAATTCGGTTCTTATTTACTGATCATAGATAATCCAGACAAAAGTTTGACTTCGGCAAAATCTAACCATCGGACGTTCAGCTAATGCTTATCCCAATTGGAGAATAGTTTGTGAAACATCGATGGTATTGCATCAGCCAATGAAAATTTAGGTGATGAAGTCAATAGAATAGGCAAGATGAGATACAATCGGGGACAGTCAAGCAATGGGATAGTGTTTGGTCCTCATTGAATGAACACAGTAGAACAAACCGGTTGTTTAGTAATTCACTACTTGTGTCCCAGAGAGAGTGGCTAGTGCTCGCCCGCGGACGGCAATGCGTAATGGAAACAATGGCCAAACTTTCGGTCACGGGACAAACCGTGTGGCAAGCAGCAATCAATAGTGGTTGCTGATTCACATGGTCGCAGTCAGTGAACTGCGTCCGCACGCACGACTGGCAGATCAAGTATCTGATTGGTTGGTTTGAATATCACGCATTTTCCTCGCTGGATTCGCGATGGCACACTTCAATCAGACAATGGGACGGACACGTGAGGTGTCATCTTACTTCGCGAGTTTAAACCCCACCATGCATCTACGACGACCGTCATGTAGCTGCATACAGTGTGACCGTCAAGTGGAGCTGGTGTCTTATCCGGTGGTCCCTTGGTTATCAAATGATCAAATTCTGGAGGACAAGTCAGGTAAATCAGTTCATTTTGGTCTATGCGCTGACGCCAGACGATTCAAGGGTTGAATTCAACATGCCTCAAAATGCGGGCCTGTCAAGCACAATGTATAGGGTCCAAGGGGCTGACTTAACCCCATAAGGTCATCCAGGGAGGAAAAGAACAAACAGAACTTGATCAGTTAAAATGACGGAAAAGAGTTGAACCAGTACAGAGAACTTTGCGGTGTAATGGAAGCAACCGCAAAAATGATTCACAAAAAAGACGGCATGTTCTCCCGGTGAGCAGTGAACATCAATGAATGAATGAGGGAGAGATATAAGTGAATGACAAATGAGTCAACGTACGGGAAGTGATTAGTTAACACACTCTCAAGGGCTTGATGAGTTAGCTCTACTTACACTGCTGGCGATGTCAGATGGGGCACATTAATGTCGGTGTAGTGCAGAATGAATTTCATTCGTAGCTAACTGGAAGTACGACTTCGAACGTGAAAACAGTACACAGTGCAAAAAACACGCCAGAATGGGTCACGCTGATACGTTTACATCCAACAAAACATGAAAGACCCGTACACGAATCGAACAGGGTGAACAAGGGTCCACCATTTGTGCCAATGAAGTTATCTGGTGTAGTCTGACGATTTGCTTGTTCTTCGAAATCGCACAATCAAACAGACAACTGGTTTTCTCCTGCCCCGAGCCTCCTGGATTACGAAACCCGTTTGAAAATTTTTGTAATGATCTAGTCGATAGTGAACAGCCAAAATAGTAAACCCAAAAGGTGCGGACATGGCAAAAGCTGTCATGTGCAGTATGTCTGAACCGATGTGCCCAACATTCCACCGTTGCCGGAAGACGTAAATAGGAGAGAACTCACATTGACTACCGGAAAGACAAGACTGGATCACAGCGAAGATAGGTTTTCGCCATTTCAGCGGAAGTCCGCGCAAATATGGTTACTCATTTGCTTTGAAAAACGGGACTTTTGGAATATGAGAAGAGTGGAACAAGTCGACGAAGATTCATCAGTGTTACGAAATCTCGGTCAAACGGTCTATCTCACGGTGCTTCATTCTCGAGGGTCCCGGGTTCGAATCATCCCGCCGCCGGGTCAACTTCCTTACTTAGGAACCATCTGTTGACCGGGGCTCCCTTCCTGAAAATGATATTTCGTTAATGAAAGATGTAAAAGATGAAGGAAAGATAAAAGGAAGATACACGTGTGCGTGTGTGCGTGTGCAAGGGAACGTCTAGTTGTCATACGAAATCACTCTTGATTGGGCGGTCATCATCATTGCATGCGGACCCGAATGTCTTTGGCATGATTCTTGGCACTGCCTATTGGTTCTCCGGTAGACAGTCTCCAACTGGCTTTGTCCTCGTTCGTCAGCGATGACACTGGTGTCATTGTGACCAAACGGGATCACGGGCGAATAATTTTTCCGTCATTCATTGCGTTCTCGTCCACGAAAATCCAGGTTTGGCAGGATGATGAAAACGATATTTTTCATCAAATGAGTTGCACTTTATTCGCCTTTCAAACAACGAAAAGAGGGTAATGCAACGTGAAACATTGTCTGAGAAGTGATCATCTTACATTGTCCTCCCCTGGCATTGACGACTTGGTCTACTTGCTCCACCTTGATCGATAAATCCGCGATGCGTTTGGGCATTGGTAAATTTGTGTGCGATCAAGATAAGATGGATAGCACTTCACCGCCTGTTCACGTCGGACTTTGGTTATCAAGGAAAAGTGGTTAGAATATGGTTTACCCAAGCCTTTTTTACGCACGCACGCACACACACACACACACACACCCTACCCCCGAATGCTCGCGGTCCAGAAAAGTCCAAAACACCAAATCCCACTTTGAACTTGGTAAGGGAGACTTGTTTATCGAGTACGAATCATAGGATGATGACTTTCAATCGATGTTTGACGGGGAAACTACCCGATATCGGACAAATTAATCGGGCTGTCAGCACGATATGGGTAGGAAGTACGCGGAACTAGAAAGGAGTACAGAGAACACATGAGAAGTTATTCAATTGTGAATGATATAATGTTAATAACACAGCTTTGTTGGTAGACGCAATGCGTCAACGTTTCGACTACCTTGGATAGTCTTTCTCAAGGCAAGTTTTACAATCAAATGCCATCGATTTTTCGATACACTCCTTAGGACATTTTGTTCTGAGAAGTTATTCAGTTGACATTCATGTGACTTTCTTCGTGTCACTCGTGATACATGAATTACACAAGAAATAGGAAATGCGCTAAAGTAGATGTGCCCGATATTCCAGCTATCTATATAGGTTAAATATATGAATGCGGTCACGAGAAAGGCAGACGAACAAAGATTCCAATTTTGAGAACATTAATTCTGAAGAAAAATGGATTGGATAAACCAAAGTGGTGTTCTCCTTCGGTCAGAATGAAGGATTGACTGAAGCCGGGCCCGCTACAGTTTGTCCAGTCAATATACTCTTACGGTAGGATGAACTTACAGAAACGGAGAATGAGACGAACGAGTCAATTTCTATGAAATATTGCGCATTACTACTGCCACAGTTACATTGATTTTTCGAAAGCAAGTTGAATGAATAGTGGTAAATTAAAAAAAATTTACCCAGAGAGGTTTGCAGATGAACAACAAATTCCAGTGTAATTATTTCAATGACTGCGCCATTCTGTCACGTTGCCCCTATTATCTTCAACGCTCTCGCGATGGATCCGAGCCTGGGAAAATAAATCGTCCCACTCCCGTCACGGTTATCGTAAAAGTGGTGTACCTGTGAAAATGGGACCGGATTTTGGCACAAGACAGATTGGTGTGCACTGTCGATCAGCGGTAATACATTCCAAACAGTGCAGTTTAACTTGAACGGCAAAGATGGAAGCGTTTCGACAACAACATGATTCATGTAGTAGTAGGAGATTGAATGTTTTCATGGAATAAGTCTCCATGAGATATCATTGCCCAACTCACCATTAAGAAACCATGAAAGCAATGCACAGCTGTTTCATCCTTATTAGGAATTATCAGCAGTGCATATCCACCGCGCCCGAACTGGGACGTGAACCCGAATGGGGACGAACGATTCTGAGTCGAACGTCTTAGCCATTACGCTCATTCGAGTACAAGATCCAAAGTTCCTTTGGTCGCCCGAAATTAAGCGGTTTGCCAGAGATGACGTTGTTTTCCGGGGGCAGACTCAAGGGGGATTCGAACTCCAGAGGTCCTTAAGACCGGATTCTTGGTGTTCCAGCTCCAGTGTGTGCTTTCGTTAAGAATTAGTGTTGTCGCTGCCAGAACATTGAGGTTCACAACAGGAGTGTCCAAAATCACCACGCAAGTACGTTTGCGAGAAGCAGTTTTGAACTGATTGACTGCTGGCCCGGAAGGGGTCATCTGTAGCTTTTGTCCCAAGAGTAAACGCAATTCGGAGCTACGGTTCCATGAATGTGAGGAAAGCGACGGCAGCCAATCCCCACGCTGAAGGTAACTAAGTTCCAGATGGCCTCCAAAGTACATACATCTGACTAAGCGAATGAGATTTGCCACGAGTTCCAAGGTCTATGATAGAGTTTTGTCGAGTTAACGGGACCTCATAGGCTTCTGAGTGGGACCAACAACATCGTCATGATTATCGTTCTGCAACGGGACAAGCCGCATTGACCGCTGCCTTTTTCACAGCGTTACACGCTTTAGGGAGAACGAATCTGCAAGGGAAACGGGGAGTGGACCTACAAATGTGGGAAAAGAAAGGAATACCGTAATGTCTAACATACAGTCTAAATGCGCAAACAGAATTTCAATCATTCTGATTCGATAGAAAATGACAACACGACCACCACTGTTCACGGTTCAATGCCATATCCTTCAGTGTCTCCAGAGAGCCAGCTAGTTGACGGGTCTTTCGGACCCCAACCACGAAGACGTGAGACATTCACTTTACCTATGTTCGCTGTGCATTGTCTCATTCCATGTTATTACATCATCTGCAGACCTCCACATGGCTTCTTCGGCTCCATGGAAGGAACACAAAATAGGACACGATATGGTAGACGAATGTTCACCATACGCAACACGTGACCCAACCAGCGTAGTCTATTAAGTTTCATATGCTGAGATAAGGTGTACTCAAAATTGGCACCCAATACTAGATTCCTCACCTCCGCATTACTCACCCGGTCACTCCATCCAGTCAGGGCGATACCACGCGGTAATCAATCATCGAAAATCTACAAGTGACGAACATCTCAGACATGCATACTCCATGTCTCGCAACCATACAGCAGAACTGAGTACAGTACAGTACACATGACCTCTCAAATTCAGTGAAATATAAGGCCGATGCCACAAGTCTTTCAGTCCAGCGTACGCAGCTCGAGCCTTCCACATGCGCATGTTTACCTCCACTGTCGTACTATCATCGTCCGACATGCAACTATCAAGGAGGGTGAAATGATCCACAATCGATAGTTCTTCTCAATCCAGTATCAAGTTTGGAACTAGTGTCATCCATTCTTGTGGCAGCACTTTACACTTTGGATGTACAAGGCATATGTCGAATGAAGAACTGTTGCACTAACTAAAGCCAAGAATCTAGCCGCCCATTTATGTCTACTCATCTGGTTTCGAATTCCACTATGCCCGGTTGGTCGTGGGTGACCTTGAGCACCAAAACAGACATATTGGGACAGAAAAGTGAAATTTTCACATTTGTCAACTAAGGACTTATCACAGGTTGAATGTACAAGTAATAGGAGGCTCAGTTAGTTGGTGCAAGGTGGTCCCGTCTCCGATACTGATCGCATGATTGTGCGGCTAAAGTAGATCAAAGCTTATATTTGATGGTTGATACTTTCGTAGTTATCTGGGGTTTATCAGTGATGCCTGATAATGGGTCACCGAATTATCAGTCCCGATCCCTACCAAAGCGACCAGATTGCTGTCAAAGTCATTCGAGTGCAACACGTTAATTTCTCTTGATGTTTTCGTGATGGCGCGGTGAGGAGACGTCAGAAGAATAGGTAATCATTATCCCAAATCGGTGGAATACGTAACGAGATTAGAGAAATTCATAAATTCAAATTTTGTTACTTAAAAAGTTGTCTCGCATTTCCAGTTAAATGAGACCACGGTTTATGTGAAAATAACCATGAATCCCAAAGCGCATTTTCTGAAAGCAGAAAATCCGTCAAATCCAAACAAGAAGACATTTTCATTCATCTTTCCACTTCCGTGGTGAGACATTACTAACATCGCGAGCATCCTCGTCCTTTTGAGGGCGAACCAGATTAGATCAATTCAAGTGTCAGCGGACACGAAGTGTACATGATTCATGTCGGGTGTTGTATTGCGGAGACCGGTTTATCTGTTCGTGGATGAACGCATAGGAGGCTCAAAAAACTTTTTGAGAGAATTTATTCGCAAAGTTTGCCCCATAGATTTAAACACACAAAATTTTGCCAACGAAACCCAGTTTGGATCAAAACGTCAAGATAAACGCGTTAACTAAGTGTACGCCTTCTCAGTTCTTATATATGCATATATATATATATATATATATATATATATATATATATCAAATTTGTGGCGTCAGGTGTGTGCTTGGAAGCTCTTTGTCGAACAGTCCCCAGAAGAAACCACAACTGTAATTCGTTGATAATTATTTGTCAGTTGGGCCGAGCCAACCTTAGGAACGAGAGCAGAATGCCCAAGAATATACATGTATATATAGAAGTAGTAAGTAGTATCTGGGTGAGTGAACAATATATATATATATATATATATATTCAATTTTTTCAAACAACTGCCGAAAACGCACATGTGCGGTGTTTGGATGGCTGGTTTGAACCACGGACAATCGTGCCGAAAGCGTTCAACGTTGGCCACTCAGTGACTAACCTTTGGTCTGACTCATTTCTTGCCTACTAATATGCAGTATGATTCGTATGTATTCACTTATGATAATGAAACTGTCATCAGTCCGTTTGATTTGGTTAGCAAACAGTACTGATTAATTTGAAGCTTCGAATAAAGAGTGAGCTAATTTCAACATGCAACTATCTAGGGTCAACTGTCTCACAACCTCGGCGTAGTTATAATTTCTTTCCTGACGACCGGTTTATTACAAAAAACAATATCTCTCTAGACCATTAGAAATTTGTCTACTCTTGCTTTTGCACTGCAAATGGAATACTGCTACTACTACTACTAATAATAATAAAAATAAATGAACAGCTATAATCTTGATTATCGGCTTAATTTGTAATGTGATCGTCGACCTGTGTCACTTCACTCCACTAAGACATGGAACAATCAACACTGAAACTTCCATATTCATTGTCTGTTTCATAAGTGTGCCGCGCATGTGCGAATACATCCATGCGAACCGATTTCTCGTGGGTGTGTAGTGTTGGCGACACCGCCAAATGGGAATTCACCCAATTGGGAGTTAATAAACAAGAATTTTTGCGGCAGACTAGCTGGCTAAGTTTTGCAAAGTGTGTAATTTCTGACACAATGTCGACCTCGATATACTTATTTATCCCCGGCGTACAGTAGGTGTGGGGCAGAACTCACGGACAGGCGATTTCATTTGTCTTGCTAGGACAACACAGCCAGACGACCATTTGCCGGGTGGTCTGTTCAGACAAACTGGGCTGCCTGAAATAAACGCTATCACGTGACACACGTGATCGGATCAAAGGGAGCGAGAGACGCCGCGAGTAAATTGTTTGGAACAGAAGAATGGTGAAACAAAGTGAAATCGGCAGCTAGGACTATCCGAATGCAGATCGTCTAGGCCATAGTCAACTGGTTGGATGGTCAGTTTCACCGAAGTAAGTTGCAACTTGATCGATCAATTTGTTCCTTTGACAGTCCACTATTGGCCGCGAACCCCTCCCCGTCCGTCTTGATTATGATGTAGTTTGTAATTTCATCAAACGAAGAAGGTGGAAGCGAGAAAAAAACAAAAATAAACAGTGACCCTGGCGTTAATCTTGTCTATTGGCTGCACAGTGTAAATGGGCGAATTCAGTGAGTTTGTAGACCTCGGTTCACGGTTGACAGGACCGCTTGGAATAGCCGAAAGGCTCGCGCGTTTATCGGAACCGAGCAAAGCTTGGAGAGTATCGAAAACGTTGCTGCAGGTGAGGCATTTTGAAATTGTGATTTTATTCAAAATTCATCGAAGCAGCATCGTCCGTTCAGGATGCAGTCCGCCCACCTTGCGGTTATTGGGTCAAATGGATCTGCCTTGAACGGGTCTACACAAGATAACCGGACCTTGGAGGAAGTTACAGTCTCTTCGCAAAACAGTGTGCTGTTCATCTTTTAAAAAATATACAAGTATACATTATTCATCCCACGGGCTATCAGATGTAACTTGCATTTAATCGACGGAATATTCGCAAAGGATGATAGAGTGGCTAGTACGATTGTGCATGTGAACGTTGAGGTCCTGACTGATTCTACCGTCAGCCACTGCCCCCTTCGGCAACCAACATTTGGTTGTCTCCCTGAGAAGTATTCTGCCAGGTCGTATAATCAATAAAGAAACGTGAAAAATGATTAGTAACATTATTGTAAATATTAGTATTTGTAATTGTACTATAAAAGACTTATTATTTTGGATCTACTGGTTTCTGATATGTAATTTGGTAGTAGAGGTTTGAATGAGGTATGAGTATCTGTCTCTCCTTGTGTATGTGTATGTGTATATGTGTGTGTTTGTTTTGGGTTCTAGGGCCGAGGTAGATGGATTATTTTCAAGACACGACACGTTTCAAAATCCCAGGGCGAATTTCCAAAAAAAAGAGACCTGGATAAAGATTTTGCAAGTTTACTTTTTACGATGATTGTTCGGCACATGTCACGAGCAACGAATCATCCGTGTGATCGAATGCGGAACAGCAAGCCCAGGACTGTACATTTCTCCGGCCCTAGATAACACCATGTCACATCGATAAAAGGGCAGCTTCATGGCTCTCAAAATGGAGCCCCAACTCCGGGCGAAAGATTTTGAGTCGACCAAGAAAGATATTCAGCAAACCGGCCTACCCGTAAAAAAGATTACTGAATTTCACAAGTGAATACTTTCTGGCATCTGATCGACACTAGTTTTTCTTAGTTGCAGTCCAAATATCATCTCATTCAACCCTTACAACAAAGAATACCTTATACAGAACAACAATAGAGACATCCCAATTGGAGCGTGATGAACGTACATCAAAAGGAGGCTTCACAACGCGAGTGAAACGGATATGTATCACTTCCTTGGTCATCGGTGATGATGCTTGGCGTATCAGCTAATCCACGGAATTTACTTATATCACAAAACTTTATCGATTTCGGGGACGAGAAAAATTTTTTTTTCTTACAACACGTAACCCATTAGTTATATTTCTCAAAATCGATGTGGAATCTCCTGTGCCGATCTAACGTAAAGGTGATGATATAATCAGATTTTATTACGTGTTCCCGAAGTGGTCTAACCAGAAAATGGTCGGAAAACTTAGGACGCCAACGATCGACTAGGTATCGTCAGATTAAAATCGTCAATAGCTCGAAATTCGCTGTTGTCAGAATATCTTCATTCTCTGTTACCTGTTGCCTTTTTAACGACTTTATTAGAGGAACAACTGCGTACTTCATAGTCAGGAACTAAGTCGGGGATGCTAAGCAAGGAAGTTGACCGATCGTGGAAAGAAATCAAATCCATGATTTTCGGACTGCCAGTCGAGAATTGGTACGTGCCCTTGCTTTGTAATCGGTCGAAACTTGCCAGGTGAAATCCTTGCTGGTTGAGCGAAGGGAATTGAGTTGGGAGGCCCTATCGATATGTTAGTTTGTTCGGGCAGATCCCAGGTACATTAACCCATTTTATTCATTCATTCGTCTATTCTGGAATAATATCAGTCAGATTCAGTGTATACAACCTTTTCGGAGGTAGCATGAACGAATATACCATTGGACCAATTCGTCTGAATTCGCCACTACTTATCCCTAATAGTGCACCCGTGTTGGTCTTTTCGTGTTGTGGGTCAGCCAGTTGTTGCGGTTGGAATACATGTCCTACTCCATCCAGCATCCATTTTACAAATTTGATAACCTTAGGCCAACCAGGCGCTTTAGCTTTATAGAAAAAGATGTTTCGGCAACAGACAGCTAGAGTCTGGGTGTAGGTTCATCGGTACATTATTCGTTAGACTGGCAAAATCGACAGTAGACGTACGGTAGTCCTCGAGGTCGTTACAAGTATGAATTCTGGTACCAATGAAGGTGGGGGCGTTGGGCTTCCTAACTTCGAGGTACAAGTTAAACCTAAGTTCTATGCTATTCTGGAACAACGGATTGCCGACAGAGAATCGCTACAGTTCCCTAGCCGTCTCCAGTTCATCAGAAGGTTCATACGCCCCAAAAATCCATGCAGCTGGGGATTTGAATTGGCCTCCTATAATCCTTGCTGAAGTCAAATGTGCCCCGTTGCCAAGTCAAAGCCAACCTAGCTTCAGACGCTGACCAATTAACTGCCTATAGCGGTTCATTAAGTTAAGTTGTGCGCTACCATCGAACGGTGCGTTAGGGTTAGAAAACCGAATCGGCTATTTCGTTAATAAGGAGCATTAATAAGACAGATGAGAAGGGGCCTGATGTTTACTTTTGTTGTTACTCTATGGTCATCCTCATCATCACAATTTCGGTCCAATGACGGCTATAGGAATGATAATTCACAGTTAAGCTTCCTGCATGACTACTGTGACGTACGTATCTTTTATTTTTTCCCCCCATCGTTTTCGGGAAGCGGGCTGTGGCCAATAGAGGGCTGTCAAATGGAGAAGTTGACAGGTGGTGGGAAGATTCGAACGCGCGAACTTCAAAGCCAGAGGTCCATACCATAGAAACAGAGATATTGTGAAAAGCTTGTCAGTTTGATAACATTCTCATTATATATATATATATATATATATATATATATATATATATATATATATATATATATATATATATATATATATATATATATGGCACCACTGAGTGCACAGATCTGGCGCCATCGGAATCATGAGGATGGACAAAGAGAATGACGTAGTTAAAGGAAAAATAGGAGGAATGTTGTGCAGATTTTTCCACACGTACAACTCTACGTTATCGGCTGTTCATCGCCGTGCGTATTTCGTCAGTGGGCTTGTTGCTATTCGGTTCCGCTAGTCATGCTGTCTTCAGGTGCGATTCGAAATTACGTCCCACCGGATCCACTGTTCTCATTGCCAGTCTCTTTTGCATTTGCCAGCAAACCGTTGGTTGCCATCCTATGTCTGAAAATAATTAGTTTTGAAAAAGATAAGAACGAACAAGAAATCTGCAAACTGTCAACCCGCCGATTTGTTACAACATCAACGGATTGTATCCGAACAGGATTTTTGTAAGTTTTTTCCTCGATGTGCATTTCTTCTTGTATCGGTAGTTCCGTTTATTTATTGATTACATGAGTGTCAAAGTTGGACTTCGAGATGTTTTGTGGTCGCCAGAAAAAAGCACACGAATTTTTTTTCAAATCGATAGACTGGTACAGTTTTTCTTGTCCCCTAGTCTTTCTGTGGATTTGTGCCGTTGATTTGCTTCTCTGTCGCCATACGCACCCTACAAAAGGCTGAAAGTACATGTAACCAATAAGCTTTACAAAATAAAGATTTAGTTAACTCCGAACTGGTTCGACGTGCAACAATAGTGTTCATCTTGGAAGCTTAGAAATCTGTATCTGTGCCTAAACAATTTTGACTTAGAGTAGTATCAGTCAGTTCACTTCTTTGAATAACGCGTGTCACAAACAAGCACATCACGTGCGAATTTGCTGAACCATCCACGTGACCCGGTAGCTTAATGTGACTTTGGTCAACAGCCAAGAAAGGAGTGTTTATTCTAATCCAAGTCATAGGCGATAACTTACAGCCAACGATCAATAAATGAATACCAGAACTTTCCTCCTCCCCCCCCCCCGAGTGACATTACCGTTCTTCTGTTGCACATGACCCATCATGTTTAGACTGGCCCCAACACGAGTACAACCATTTGGAACGAACGACCTTGCCTTCAAGGCCACCCGAGTTAATTTACAAAAAATCATTTGCTTGATCTTGAGCCATTCATGGATGGTGCTCACATCCCCGAGGGTGAGCTGCCTGTTGCGGCTGCATACAAATTTACTCCAAAATCACTGATTTTTACTCTCTAAAGTAAGCATTATTCTGTGTAGTCGAATAGGAAAACCTAACTGCCTTGGAAACATACAATCGGTCTCGTGGTTACTGACGCTCCTGAAGTTTTCGTAGCCCGTATAACTCTATGGCATTGCAAGCTTTTTGTCTGTGCGTGAATGACAGTCTCATCGTATGTACAATCCTGGAGTTCACCATAAAACCCAGTTAAGATGTAGTCATACTCGTCACGCTAGTATGTCATTTGTCGGATATACCAACACAATCGGACAGGAAAACGATGTGTTGTCACATCGAATTGCTCATCATTTTTGCCCGTGACTAAACACTGAAAGTACGCACAAGCAGCTCATAAGGCTAACGGTGTAAGAAGAATGGATGAAGAATGGTCACATCCATTCTCCCGGTCAGAGTTCAGTTCAACTGCTACGAGAGCGCATTGATCATCTCATTTGATCAGCTGAGAGCAACAATCCGGCCGAATTCGCCAGCGGACCGATAGAGCGTCCAGAGAGCTGATCAGAGAAAGCAAATCTAAGTGATATTTTTGGGTTGGTAAACGAGTTTTAGTTCCACTCGACATGGCCTTTCTTCTCACTAGATTTAGTGGGAGCTGGTGATAAATCGAAGACTGGGAGTAACAACCATTGACAGTTCGACGTCAGAACAAACATCCTATTGGTTTTTTGCTTTCTAAAACATATGGAGTGGAGTCATCCATCCGAGATGTCGAACACTGGTTTCGTCAACCAGACAACATATGTACGAGACGAGATATCGTGACAATCAGAACAAATATTCCATTTTTTTTTACCCTAGGCCAGTTTCAAATCAGAGCTGGAATCCTTTGATTTCTCTTCCACCCGCACAATTTCTCTTTTTTTTTGTTGAAAAATGCTAACATTCCTAATCGGCGTGCCATCCTTTGTCGTTTTTGAGCAGATGCGTAACGCGGAAGATAAGCAGAGCGAAAACGAACTTGCTCGCTCTGTTACCGTTCCCAGTCCGGCAATGTGCATTTCCCGTGTTGTTGTTGTTGTTGTTGTTGTTGTTGTTGTTGTTGTTGTTGTTTTTTCACACGGAAACCCTCGATCGCAAAGTCCAAACTTGCCGAGTTGTTGCATTTTTTGCACGAAAGCTACCAACTTTTGTCAGCTTTAGGCAATAAATTGCTGATTTGAGGCATACAAAACCCCTGGACGGTTTCCGTTTGCATGTGTACATTTTGTCCGGGAATGGCATGCTTGTGCTGTTCTGCCCCTTGTGGTTGCTTATTGTGGTAGGTCGATGGCTAGGTGGAGCGTTTTACTCCACGAAGCCCTCAGCGTAGAGGCGTGATAGACCTGTGAAATGGATGGTAACTCCCTTTCCCCAAGACCCAGTTCGGGGGCGAGATCACTGCCAATTCGGGTCACGTAACACGATACAGTCGGGTGGCTATGGGAAAACCAAGTGTCGACCAGTGGCGCACTGTGAGACATCCTAATGATTATTCATAACTAGCTGAATTGTGCAAGGAATGCCAGTGATCAGTCACGGCGGTCTTGAATCGGCGTATGATCGGTCCACTGGTTTTATAATTCTCATTGAAATATGTTCCAGATTTCTGCTTCATGTCGTGCGTTCTTCGTCGTAAACCGTGGCTTCTCAGAGATGGCTGTAACAATAGGCAGTCGAAATCAAAGCGCAATTTGCCTTAACAAAGACAATTCCAAGTATTTGATTAGCCGGCCGAATTTCCAAGGCAGCATCACAAGAGTTCACAATGGTTTTGGTCACGCTTAATAGCGGCCTACACTTTTCCGGGTTACAGTGATACCAATGGACGCTTGTGGTATTTTCTTCTCAGTAGTATATTTCGCATATGGATGAATGAACAAAATTTCCCCGGAAGCACAAGGTCGGTTCTTGCGGTACCTGCCGCTCTTGTGCAAACGATCCTTAATGTCACACGTGAAACTCATGATTTCTACTGAATGTGATCAAGTCAGCTAATGGTTTTCCTCAGCTAGACATACTAGATCAAAAAGGTTTACGGTTATCCAATTTGTCAAAGTAACGTACGAACTCAGGGCTGCATGCCGTGGTAGCCTTCGGGCAGGGAGGACTGTTATAAAACGCGGATGAATAGATACAAATACACCTCCTGTCAAAAAGAACGTAGTCCCCATTTACCTAGGTTGGCTACCCGGTCAATATGGTATCGTTTTCTTTCCTCAGTCTTCTTTGATCGACCAATGAGAACTTGGCATGATAATCGACTGGATGACCTTGATCTGTTGGGTAATGGACGAACACAAACTCTGTATCCGATGATCTTATGCATCTCGGTTCAAGCGGACAAATCGTGTCAAAGTTGGAACAACGCTAATTCATTGCACTGTTCAACAGTACTGATCAAGCGGTCTGTGTTCTTATGGTGTGCGGATGTGAAAGTCGGGGAATCAAAATTTCTGCACCAGCACCCAATTATCCATCGCAAGGATCACAATTTCCCACGGACCTCTTCCGGACTAGTGAGCACCGCATCGGACACCTGACAAAAGAAATAAAATCAAACAAACGGAGGCAGGATACGTGCGACAGGCGGTACAAACGCCAAGGTCGAGGCAGACGAAACATTTGACAATTGGGACTGTGGATGAAGTAACAACAGGCACGCATCCATAGATGACTCTGAACTAAGGAACAGGAGATTTTTTCCGGGCGATTCATAAAGTGGTTTCCCCCGAGCTATGAAGTTTCGCAGGAGATTAACTAAGGTGTCATAATTTATGAATAACCATCGGGCTTTGTTGATTAGTGTGATCAATCAGGGATAGAGGAAGACAATCCGTAGAGTGAATCATCCTTATTCACGACTTGCGGAGGAGGGAATTTCTTTACCAGAATCATCCATTTGGTTGGTTTCTGCCTACCAGTCGTACGCCTAACCATGATGGTGATTGTTAGACCTATTCGGACACGTAATTTCATCATCGCAACGCATTGGAATCCCCTGTAATAGGAATAAAACAGAATGGGATAGGTTGCATATAGAACACTGAATATGGAAACAGGGTGGCAGTACTGATGGTGGGGTTAGAAACCCAGTCGCATTTTTCGTTTGCTATGGATTTAATCAATGCAACCATCGGAAATCTAATCGGTTGCCCACGCGTGTCAAACATTGCTAGTTGAAATAGGTTCACTCACCCTGGTCCGTTGTGAAATTGAGCCTGTTAATGGTCAAACCTAGCCCAAATTGTCTCGACCTGTCAAGAAGAATGATAAATTGTGCCGGGGTTAGCAACAGATTTAATGGGCTTCTCTTTTCCCGGGGTTTTCCGGTTTTGTTCACATTCGGTTCAAATTATGTCACACACACACACACACACACAAATGCACGAATGTTTGTAGTGAATCGTACCGGCTCACGTCCAAACAAAAATGAAAACGGATACATACTACAATCCATCCAGACAACAAGATGTGAAAAATAAAGAGACCAAGATTTATCGATCGGTGGCTGTTTTTCGTCCACTTTCAAACACAATCATCAAGTAACTTTGGGATAATTAAAATTATCTGGACTCTCACATCTCGTCTCACAAGTGTGAACTGGTAATGTCCAGCTTTTTTCTCACATACCGGCCACCAGATTGCATTCGTGAAGAATTGAAATTTCACAGTGTGCGAGCAAATTCCCCCGTCAGCACAAATTGGAGTCGTCTAGGGGACTTCCCAAAGTGTCTCCCTCTCTCTCTCTCTCACACACACGTACACACGCAATCACACTCTCGTCTGTTTCTCTGTCTCTGTTTCTGTCACTGTCTCTGTCTACTCCTTAATTGCTGACGTTTTGTCTGAATGTATTGACTATAGCTTATATCAAACCGAATAAACAGACATGTGGAAGAACTGTCATCCGATGAACTCCGTAAACCAAATGACTGCCCTAGGAAGACAACCTCGGATTTATTACACTCTTAGTAAACTGGCGAATACGCAATGAATGCCCGCAGAAACAGAAGTCATGCATTTCTCGGTCGGTTTTCGGAGAAAGCCATGCACAATATGATCTGAGACAGGACGTTTCCGTATGACAAGTGGAAGATTTGTTATATTAACCGATTGAATAATTGTAATCTGCACGTGACGCAGTACTGTTCGACGGGGTTCATACACGACACGATTTGGAATGGCTAGCAAAAGGAGACCAACAAGAGCCGCATGCCCCGTAATCCTGTCAGTTTGCATCAAAACTCACGCCAACCAAGCCCAGTGCACGCTACATACATTGTCCTCTATTTCTCACTAGAATCTCATTCAAATCGTTAGGAGCGTAACTGGATGGTAAGTTCATTTGAGAATCACATGATGATTCGTCGGAGAATTCTCGTCGGTCAAGCTTACCATCCATTCACTCCTCTAACGATTCATATGAGATTCTAGTGAGAAACTGAGAAAGGAGCGCAGCGCACTAGTATAAGGGTAGTTGGAAAGGAGAGTGAGTACCGGGTACGCATACCTGAAGAGCGACAATAACCGCGAAACCGGTCGTGTACTTCCGGGGAAAGTTTGTTCATCCATCCGTATACGAAGTATACCACCTAGAAGAAAAGTATCCTCCGCTGTTTTTGTGGATGCGCGAAATCAGTGACGAAATTCCCGAATGTAGGAATTTTGGTTTGTAAGAAGACCATGAGTATTGCTCTCATTCGAGGCAGGAAAATTTTCTAAGATTCAAGGCGTAAATCCAGTTGGTTGAGAGATGGAGGGATAGGGACTGAGATTGTGAACGGTAATCTTTTGGATAATTTTTTTTGACACTTCAGTCGTTTATTACGTTTCGGGTAATTGGTGAGAGACAAACAATGACAACGCCGATAGTTTTTTTTCCAAAGAACTATGAGGCCCCGTACCGCAGTAATCGGATCACAGTAGTTTGTTTTGTGACGAAACCGCGTTGTGACTTGTTCAGCTAGACGTCAGATAGATGTCTTCGTGGGGCGATTGAAACAAGAACAGTTTGCGATTTCACGTTGACCGTTCCTTTTTAATACAAAGCTTCAACTGGTAGACCGATCTCGACCGTAATCGGAGTTTGAGTGATTCAACTAGTCAAATGAATTTGGGCGAAACTTGAAGTTCTACCTTTTGTGTAGAACACTCATCTTCACCGTGTTCCTACTTTTCCATCTAACTCGGGGGTCAATTTTTAAACTCTTGTTTGCGCATTCATTCATCCAAACTAAGGACTGTCAAGTCCCGTCACAGACCTTCAAATACATTTGGCGATTTATTCTGGTCCGCCAATTATGCGCTAACTTTGAAAATAAAACAAAAAACCTACTGATAACATCGGGTACTTCGAAAATGAGACGTTATTTCGACTGAGCTTGTTCGAAGCGCTGAATGAATCAGGTACAAAAGACAACTGTGTCGCAATCGGGAATTTACTTCTGGAACAGGGAATTTGACTCAGCGATGCAAACGCCGATGAGCCAACGCTGATTTTGTTGAACATCTTTTGTTTGGTAATGAATTTAACGGTACACTGACTGTACACGGAATACTGACGTGGAACTGTGTGATTCTTGCTGTTGACAGCTTCAAGACTTTCAGTTTACTAGTTGTCACTAGTATGTTTCGCATTCGGATGAATGAACAAGATTTTTCCGCGGAAGAACACGGTCTGTTTCGCGCTTACTGTCACTCGTCAGTTGTGGGTAAGCGAGAATATCCTGTCCAGCCGTCTAACCAGTCAGCTTATGAGTCTTAAACAGACTGGCTTTCATATTACGTTTCTAGTCATTCAAACGAGATCTTAATGAAAACGTAATAAAGGAATTCAGAAGTACAAAGATGGTTGGAGCGGAGAGTATCACATATACGCTTGTCCGAAGGCCGGTACTAACCGCGAAAACTGTTGTGTGCTTCCGGGTAAAAATCTGTCCCCCCATCCGCATGCAAAACATACTACTGAAAAGAAAAAAGACCGCTCCGTCCGATGGGGATTTGATCCGAATATTACACTAGTGTAAAACTGTTCCGTTTTGAATTAAATAGGGATTTCTCTTAAACATCAACTAATCCGCAGATGATTGAGGAACACGTGATCAGTTTGACCACATTCATCCTTCGGGATGGCATGGGGTTTTTTGTGTCGTGACGAACTTTGAGTTTGCCTACAACTGGGTGGTAACATTCAGGCAGGTTTCTGCGACCCATAGCCGAATAGGTCTGATGAATGCAGCGACTAGACATGCGGACCGATTGTGAACTTGGACTAGGCAAGATGATGTGTCTCACGCGTCATGTTGGAGTCACGTGGAGAACAAATAGCTGGAGTTTACAAAAGAATAGGAAGATCACGTGAGAAGCTATCATATAGGTGGTCCTTAGAGGAAGAGACCATTTGCGTAAAAGTAAAACAAATTACACATCTGATCACACAGAAGCCAAGACAACAAAGGAAGTTATTATACGTTTTCATTCTCAAAGATCTCTTTTGTATTTGGCTTTACCAATAGGTACACTTGACTGAAAAGGATTTCCACTCAAAGTTGACCAATGAATTTGTGCCGTGCGGGGAAACCAGACCACTCAGGCATGGCTTTCCAGACGTAGAATGGACCTCCATTCCGCCAAGTAATTGCTATTGCCAATTCATTAATTATTGACTAATTTTCAAATACACATTCAACGATCATGTTAAGTTAACAAAATACGGATACATCGATTCTAAGATCGTATGTTCGCTCACGAGTAAACCTCGACGCAACTTTCATTATAAGGCAAACAGGAGGGCTTCTTTGTCAAAATTTATGTTAGGTGAGTCAATAAGGCAGTGCTGCGTGAGTCTGCGTAACGGGGCAATTCACGAAGCAATGACACTGAACAGGTCTATTGGTACCGAAAGCTCAGGGAAAGCACTCTGAGTAACTTATGTGGGCTAGTTCTACAGACAAGCTAAATAACATTTGTGTTACTGGCCTATGTTCCCAGCCATATCTCTCAGCGTCTACAACCAACAACAATCATCATCTCTTGCGCCCCAACCAGAAAAATGAGAAGCACCAACCGAGGCCAAAGCCGAGACTAAATTCTTCATGTCTCTAAGCCAAATCATAGATTGACCGCCACCTTCCTTCTTCCAGCCTTGCACAGCACGTGCAAAAAGAGCACGAACAAGGTGGACGACGGGCAGGCATGCACAACACGTATCCAAATCACCGAAGGCGACGTAGAGCGATTACTCCAGTCAGAGGACGATTGTCTGTACGGAACACACGACGACGCACCTCGTCATTGCTCACCCGATATTCCCATCAGACACGAGCAATGCTTCAAGATATGGGTGGTCGAAAACAGAAAGTCGCCGAGCATCCTCAACGTCAATAGACCAGGTTTCGAAACCGTGAAAACACTACTAACTGTGGTATTGTGCACGCTTACCTTGAGAGGAAGCTGCATGTCAAGACGGCATCACAAGTGTAGTCAGACCCTTTAAGTTGTGTCATTAATTCCGTTTCTAGTATGAGTTTAGTTTCGCCATTGGGTTTCACGGACGTTTCTGTGCAGAGAATTCAGACTTGTATCCACGTCCGTGTTCTTCAGTTTCCCACTTTCCCAGTTAGGTGAACCGTTTCGCTCTTCACTTGGAGTGACCCAGTTAGATCTGTCTATTGATCATGTGATTGGTAGATTATCATGCTTTCATAAATTGCCTTCCTTGCTCTGGGTTGCCGGATTCAGAAGTTCAAGATCACCTCGACCGGTTTGGGTCTTTCGTGATCACGGAGGACGGATATGGAACAGCTGAATTTCTAATTATCATGCCAAAGTACATTTATTTATTTATTTATTTATTTATTTATTTATTTATTTATTT